>KZ507023.1:90564-112018 GCA_002844005.1 Limosa lapponica baueri | reverse complement strand
CAACTACCACCTCTCTGGGCGACCTGTTCAGTGTTTCACCACCCTTGTTGTAACAAATTTCTTCCTTATATCTCATCTAAATCTTCCCTCTTTTGGTTTAAAACTGTTGCTCCTTGTCCTGTCACTACAGGCCTTGGTATAAAAATGTCTCCATCCTTCTTATAAGCCCTCTTTAGGTACTGGAAGGCTGCTATAAGGTCTCCCCAGCAACTTCTCAAGGCTGAACAACCCCAACTCACTCAGCCTGTCCTCATAGGAGAGGTGCTCCAGCCCTCTGATCATCTTCATGGCCCTCCTCTGGACTTGTTCCAACAGGTCCATGTGTTTCCTGTGCTGAGGACTCCAGAGCTGGACACAGTACTCCAGGTGGGGTCTCAGCAGAGCAGAGCAGAGGGGCAGAATCACTTCCCTCAACCTGTTAGCCACACTTCTTTTGATGCAGCCCAGGATACTGTTGTCCTTCTAGGCTGCAAGCGCACATTGCTGGCTCATGTTGAGCTTTTCATTCACGAGCACCCTCAAGTTCTTTTCAGCAGGGCTGCTCTCAATCCCTTCATCCCTCAGCCTGGTTGGTTTCCCCAAGCCAGGTACAGGAGCCTGCGCTTGACCATGTTGAACTTCATGAGTTTCGAGAGGGCCCACTCCCCAAGCCTGTGCAGGTCCCTCTAGGTGGCATCCTGTCCCTCTAGCGAGCGTCTCTGTCTGGGTCTCGTCTTCAGTGACGTTCTCACATTTAATGAGCATGCCAGCATGATGACAGCTTGTCTTTAGACTTGTATTGGTCCTGACCAGGAGACAGCTGTATGTGGAGGAGTTGGTTATCCAGGCGAACCTGAGTAGACCCTGTGCTGCGCTGCGTGTGCAGCTTGGCCTTCAGGCCTATGTTGTGCTGCACAAATTTTTGGCTGTAGGATAAATAAACATAGCCAGCTAATTGTAGCAGAGGAGCCTGAGGGCAGCTCCCACTTGGTATCAGTGATTTGGCCACCTGTGTGTCCTTGCCTGCATGCAGCAAGAAGTTTTCATGTGAATACCCTTTCTGTTTGACAGTGGAAATGATCAATAGGATGGTTCTCCTGTAAGAAAACCCTATAATAGCTTGAATAACCAAAATAAGGGAATCTTTCCTATTGATGTGGTCTTGCCCAGCACGCCGCATGTCAATCAGAGGCCTGTTGGATGCCCCATCACCTGGAGCTCTCATCATTTAGAGGGGTATAAGATTATCTGTGCTGTTCTCCCCTTATAGTGTGCACTATGTATATATAGTGCACTGAACTGCCATTGTAGGTATATTAGTGGTTTGAAAAAACCCAGTGTATTCTAAAATGAAGTACAGGGGGTAAAGTCATGCTTTTTTTTTGGCTATATATAAATAATTTTAATAAAGCAGCAAGCCTTTTTATTATTATTTGAGTTAAGTAAATTCAGTAATGCTGGAATAAATTATATTCAACATCACAAGTTTTGAAGAACGTGTTGAGCTATCTCTTTGACAGCAGAAAGTGCTTCTAAGCAAGTTGGTTTAATTTCTTGAGGAGGAAGCAAAAATCCATAAGTTCCCGTGTCCCGAAGCTCAATGGTAAAAGAATATTTAATTCCGAGATCGTAAGCCCAGTCATCTGACCCTCCAGGAGCTAAATCTATGTGAGGAAGGGAAAACAGGTAACAGTTACGTGAAACCAGAGCTTCAGTTTTCTGTTCAAAAGCTGTCTTCTGATGCTACCGTGTCTGTTGTAGTAAAATTCATACTTACAAATTGTTTGTGCACCAGGACCAGGTTTATAGATTTTCTTTGTTGTCCTCTTTATAGCTTTAGCTGCTTTCTTTGCCAGACTTTCCTGAAATTAAATAAAACATCATTATCTTTATAGCCTTGTGATAATAGTTACTATTTACGCAGGTAGGATTTATTTACACTGTGCTTTGGATCTTGCATTAGTTGAATACTCTCCTAAAAGGCTCTAGAAAACCCCCAGAATCTGGTTAAAATTTTAGCATATCCCCCTGCTGTAGCTATATAAAAAATATAGATGGGACCTTACCAACCACTTCTATCATCAAACCATTTGTTCCCATTTGTCTCATATTTTTCCTTTTCTGCCACAATATTTAAGTCACTCTTGATTCATGTAGCATTGACGAAAACAGCAGAAAAAGATTTTCATTGAGCAAATACTACTCTTAAGCCATGAAGATTTAAATGCCCAGAATTAGCACACATCTTTCTGCTTTACAAGGAAGGAGTCACACACAACTGCATTTTTTTTTTAATGCAGTTTCAGGAAATTAAACGGTAACTGAGATGGCATAAGAATTTATGTTGTTTGGGTTTAGTTTGTTCCTTACTGTCATCACTGGATTTTTTTCATTTCTTCGTCTGAAGCCACTGGCACTAGTTACCAATGAAAATATATTAAACTGTCTGGGATTTTGTCTAACAAAGTAGGATTCTCCCAATGCTCTAATTGTGTACTTTTTGCTGTCCTCTTATCTATAAAGCATTTATTTTTTTAAATAAAATGAGTTTTGGTTTTTTTAAAATACATTTTTTAAAAAGTTAGTATGTTAAGTGACATGGGAGATGCATGAGGTTGAAAAGCAGTAAAAATGACAGCAGTGTGTGCAAACATCAATCCTGTATCTTTATGAACTCCCTTACTGCCTGGCTTTATGCCATGTAACATATGAAATGACATCATTTCTGCTCCTTTCTTACTGCTAGGCAGGAGCCCTCGCTGCAAATAAAATAATTCATTGCCTCAGCAGTTGGAGCTTACAAAATGCCAAAAATGGGCCAGGAAGTGCAGGAAAGGGAATTCCTTGCTCGAGGGGACTTGATGTCTTTACATAAGAAAAATATTACTAAGCTGTCACGTACTCTTAGGGCTTAATTACTCTGTGTTAGCAAATCCCATTTTAGCCTGCATATTATTTCGTCATCCAGACAAATCCAGAGCTTTCTGGTCAGTGGGAAAAAGCAGCAGCTACTTTTTCTGTTTTGAACTCTGCCTGTCTTCTAGGGGAGTTTTTACTGTGCGATTTGGTTGCTCAAGAATGTAAAATTCTACATAAGCAGAATATGTTTTCTACCATTAGGACCATTTTAAATAAATATCCCTAGCTTTAATAAAAATAGCAAGTGTCCACCGGAATACTGTATTGCTTAGGTATATGGAGGCTATTTTTCAGTTACACACCCAAGTAATTTTGGAGTTTGTGTAAACCATACAACATAATCAGCAATTTGCTCAAATATCTTTTCAAGTTGTCCAAAAAAACCAAGACACTGCTCTTTTAGCAGCAGCTTCAAAGTATCAGATGTTGATGATGTGCTGTCAATCTAGAATAACTATTTTTGTTTTTCCATAGTCTTCAGAAGACGCTTGCCGGGCTAGACGAGCCCAAACTTCTTTAAGTTCTTAAGAACATCAGGAGAATATCTCGTTTGCCAATTCTTGAGCTTCAGAGCACTGTGACTCCCTCAATACAAGCCTCACTAAGCAGGGTAAGAAGTTCTGAAATAAATGCAAAACTTAAAGAGATGGGAAGACTTACCAGCTCATCATGGTCTTTGCTTTTGTCCTTAGTGTAAGAATATGGAAACAATACCATCTGGGAGTAAGAGTGCATGGTTATGTAGGCTTTAATGGTGTCCTTGTGATCTCTGACAAAGCGAGCCACTGCTTTCACTTCAGGCTCGGACTCTGGGTAGGGTCCACAGTACGTCTCGTGACATTCATAGGGAGATGCTCCTTCCCCTGTAACAAAAGCGCGCACAGTGTTACCCCCTAACTTCTTCCCTTCTGCGTTTCTGAAAGAGCAGAGTGTGATGCTAATACACAAGAAATCGTGGACTCCACCATGCTATGGAAAGAACTGTTGTGCTTGCAGAAATCAGTGTGAGCCTTCTAGGATTTCTCACCTACTCTACCCTTGAAAATAATTGGAGAATGAAAAGAAAAAAGAATATTGAAAGACTGGATTAAAAGTCTTAGAGGAGAGGATGAATATGCTCCATTTAATTTAATCAAGAAAAGGACTGTGAGACCCCTTCTTAAAATCTAAAAGTGCTACAGGAAAAAGGCAGTTCTAAGTGATCATTTAATATCAGGGGATAGCAAACTGCCAATTGGAAGTTGAAGAAGCACAAATCAAAATGAAGGTTTTTAAGAGTGAGGAAAACTAGGCACTAGAACAAGATACCAAGAAGACAACTAGGATTCACCATTTTTGCTATCTTCAGAATAAGACTAAATAACTTTCTGGAAGCAGCCAGGATCTTTAGTGTTAAATGTTAGCTCTTTGTGTTTTAATGAATTTTTTAAATTATCCCATTTGCTACTAGTGGTAGTTTAAATGGACATTTTATGGTTAAATCCTATGCAGGAGTAAAGCTCACTGAGTACTTTAACACCCAGAAGACTTTCTTCCTCCCTGGGCACTGGGACACTTTAACAGCTGTCCTTCCAAAAATCAGCCCTGTAGAAGCAAAGCAAGCTCTTACCATATGATGCAGGAGAGAAGGAAACTTCTTCTGGTGCCAGTGATATCTAGGGAAGATCTATAGCATGCCACAAAGTAATAGGGAGCATATCGACCCCAAAAACACTTAAGAATTTTGATACATGTGTGTTTTAGTTAATTAAAAGTTGCAATGCTCTGTACAGGTGTACTTGGGTGAAACGTAGTTGTGATAGACAGACTGAATTACTGTTACTGAATTAAGGGGGATTTCACAGACAGTCCATGAAAATTCATGTACATGAAAATACAAACAATTCCTGGCATCTATGTGAAATCATGTAAAAGTGGCAAAATGGGAATGTTAATTTTTACACTGTTCTGTTTTGTGCAGGAATGAGTAACTGTCCAAGGAACAAGGCAATGAAAAATCTGTTTGCTGGCAGTCTTGGATTAACATTCTGTCTGCTTTCCTAAATCCTTGGTCATACTGAGAACAGCCAGCTAAGGAAACAGTATGGAAAACATGGATGAAACCGTGGTCCAGTCAAATTTAGTTCCACAGAGCAAGTGCATTTGTTTTAGTGGAGTAATTTTGCTTTTTCACAGTGTAAGAAAGTGTAATGCATCAATGTATTTAGGGTATTTTGCTCTTCATAAAAAGCATAAGGACTTTGAACCTGTTCATAAAGTTGTTATCTGAGCAGCTGAAGAGGAAGAAAGATAAATGCAGCAGGATAGCTCTGATTAAATGCATAGATATAAACACTGGAGTTTTGCAGTGGAACAAAGTCTATTCACAAGCAAATCTGAAGCCAATGAAAGTCTGAGCATTTGGCACCCCTGACAAGAACTCTTTATCTGTTTAAAAGTAGGTTAGTAAAGATTAAATTGTAGGTTCCCATGAATTTGTGGTCATTTCCCATAAACGCTATTCTGTTATTGTATTCAACTGACACAGCTAATAATAATGCAGCATTGTTATAAAGCAGTAAAAGTCCAGCTTGGTTCTTCTGGGCATCCTGTTAAGCTCCTAGTGTTTTGCACAGGTACAGCAATAATGGAGATTCTACACTTAATATATTTTAGATCAAATCTGTTCAACCGTTGCTATCAATTGCTAAGCAAAGATGTATCTGATTCAGTAGAAGAAGTATTTTTAGGCTAATTGAGAAAAACAGAATTTTGTTTTTCAGCATTTTGCTGACTGTATAACTGAAAGGAGTAGAAACCTAGGGAGATGTCCTTGCAGACATCTGCTTAAGTTATTGTAAGCACCTGAGTTTGTTCCTTAGATTTTTCTGTACAAGTAGGGTTTTTTTCTCTCCAATGACCCTGCAAGTTGCTGAGGCTTTTCTCTTCTGTGTTTTCAACCATGTCTCAGAGAGGAGCATAGCATGGCTGAAAACAGCATGAATGTTTCCCTAGTTACTAAAATAAGATGTTCTGCTTTTGCCCTGTATGTAAGGTGTATGTTTTGTCCAAAGACTTCTTTAGAGAAGAAATACTTCCTAATCTCCCTGCGTTCTTCCGATCTTTGTCAAGATGAATGATTTCTCCACTTCAGAAGTTGTTCACCACCAAAAGTGCTTGACAAGTTAAATGCAGTACATTACATAACCTTTTCCTGAAACTAGGATCAGTATAACATAGGGTTTTTGCTGTTATTTCTTCAGGCTTCTCCAAGTTCTGTTTTTATGACATATTTATTCTGAATATCACTTTTAAATCTATGTATTTGTTCCCCATCTTCATGATTTTGTGCCTGAAAAAATGTGTTTTTCTCCATATAATTGCAAAGGATGGTAAATAAACATTTTTATTCCCAGTTTAACAATGGACTAAAATGACTGAAAGTCATACTGGACATTAATGTCAGTACTGAGCGAAACCAGATCTGATCTATAAGGTAAATTTTAAGACAGCTACCCTGCAGACTATTAAAAACCTGTCAAGTACTAAAGTGCCTGTGGGTAAGTAAACGTAATACAGCCTTGACAACAAACACTGGTCAGCCAGGCATTACTAAAAGATGACTGAGGTGCTTAGTTCATACAAGACAGTGAAGCATCTACTCCACTGAGTGGTGCAACAGGCATTGGGTGACATGGCAAGGGCCACCTCTTTCCTCCACCCGCCTGCGCCCAGTGTGTCATGGGTTAATGCAAGGGACAGGATCAAGGGTCCTGGTCCCCCTTCCTCTTGTCACCATGCTGGGAAGAGGTAAGTACATCTTGTGGCATCTGGGGAAAAAAATCCTATGTCACAACAAAAAGTGTCTCAAGTCGGGGAACTGTTCACTGGTTCATAAAAGTTACTTAGCTGCATTTGTCTTTTTAGCAACTTTGTGAAATAAATGGTAAATGAAAATGTTTTCTAAATTAAGACTTTTAAAGGCTAAAATTGAGGCAGGAGTACAACATGAAGGAAATGATGTCATACCACACCAGCGTGCATCAAAATTCCTGTTCATGTCAGTACCGATGCACCTGCTGTTACCGTGCGATGAGCGGCTCTTTCTCCACAGCCGATTCTATGGAAAAAGGCACACAAGCCACGTTCAGAGAAAAAGCTGAGAAAAACAATAACACCATTTCACTTGTTAGTTAAGTATGACTTCCAACTTTTACCTTTACAGGTCACATGCCAACGAAGAGGCAGAAGTCCAAGAAAGATTATAAAACCTCAATCTGATTGCCAGTAAGGCTGGATGACAAAAGGAAGTGTTGGGTAGGGTAAGAGGTGGTCACATGTGTTTTGATTTCAATGGATTTGCACCATGGAAGGAGAGGAGCAGACACAGTTTGGCCAGGTATGTGAGTTTTAGGAGTTTAAAAGTCCAACCTTTCTGTAGACATTGCTGACAGCATGTGAAAAATTGGAAATTTGGTGTGCAGAGCTCTGCTGAGATGTATAAGTGTAACAATCCCAATGTGAGTCAAGCTGGGTTGAAGATCAAATGAGTAAAAGAGTGGAGAATTATTTTTTTTTTTTTGAGTGAAGGGTCTAAAAAGCAAAGAACCATCTCAATGACTCAGAATTTCGAACCAATAATTAAAATCCTGGGCAAAAGATAACTGTTGTACTTTTATTTATCTGAAACAAAAAGTTCTCAGAGAACAGGGCTACCTTGCAGGAGGAAGAAGTGAATTATTGGCTGTGCTCTATCTGATCCAGCACGCTATTCAGCTTGTGCTGGATTGTGCCTATATTTGTAACCTTGCTGCTGAAGGCAAACACAGGTCTTCCCTGGAATCCTGGGGTGCATCAAGAAGAATGTAGCCGGCAAGTCAAGGGAGGTTATCCTCCCCTTCCACTCTACCCTGGTGAGGCCCCATCTGGAGTACTGTGTCCAGTTCTGGGCTCCCCAGTTCAAGAAGGACAGGGAACTGCTGGAGAGGGTGCAGCAAAGGGCTATGAAGATGATTAGGGGCCTAGAACATCTCTCTTATGAGGAAAGGCTGAGGGACTTGGGTCTTTTTAGTCTGAAGAAGACTAAGGGGGGATCTGACCAACACTTATAAATACTGAAAGGTTGGGTATCAAGAGGAAGGGGCCAGGCTTTTTTCAGTGGTGCCCAGGGACAGGACAAGAGGTAATGGGCACAAACTTGAACATAAGAAGTTCCATCTAAACATGAGGAGCAACTTCTTTTCTTTGAGGGTGGCAGAGCACTGGAACAGGCTGCCCAGAGAGGTGGTGGAGTCTCTGTCTCTGGAGACATTCAAAACCCACCTGGACATGTTCCTGTGCAATCTGTTCTAGGTGGACCTGCTTTGGCAGGGGGGTTGGACTAGATGATCTCCAGAGGTCCTTTCAAACCCCATATAATTCTGTGATCTGGATGTATTAATACCCTGGGATGATATTCTGTCATTTCCAAATGCATTTCCAGCAGCTCAGAAGACAGAAAGATGTTGTGGGTCAAATGCTAATTAGTTGCAGTATTTGCTGTGGTTTAAAAGATACAGAAATTCCAAGCAGAGATCAAGAGTTTGGGGCGTGCAGTTCCTGGATGGAAATTACACCCTAAGCATGCACACCGATAGTTCCCATAAATAGCACATCAGTACGTTGCACAGTCTGTCAAAAAAGCTCTACGTACAGAGGGGTGGCTCCACGTGTACTCATAGCCATCCACATTCATCACAGGCATGACGTAGAAATCAAAGTGCTCCAGAAGCATCGACATGGCCTGATCTCTCTCACGCACATGGATTGCCTATAAAGCACAGGGGAAACTTATAAAAAGCATTCGTAATAGTGGTTTTTTTACCTTCCTAGAAAGGCATTTGATGGCATTTGTAAAATAATGGTGCACTTATCAGATCAGTCTACCTCCCAACAGAGGTGCATCACATCATAGAAATCACTAAATAGGAAGGTGGCTCTTCGGATAGAAGTGCCGGGGAGAGGGTGGGAATTGAACTGCTACAGTTGATCAGGTACACTGCAGTGCTTTAATGTTAACGAGTGGTCATGAGAGAGAGTCGAAGCCTATTAATAGGAAGGTCTTGTGCTTTTGCTGCTTATATAAATAATACGAACCCTCCCTCCCACCCAAAATGCCACAAAAATAGTGTAAAATAAAGCAAGCACAAAAATAACAAGAGCGTTTCAAATGGTTTCTGTACATAACATTATTTCTCCTGGCTGCATTATGAGTTCAGTGCATTTGCATGCAAAGAGCCAATAAGAACTATATTGCTAATTGTTCCTCACAGCCTATTTTGAAGGCTTTAGTCATTCCTAACCTGGTTGTTGGTCTGCCACACAGGGATAAATTTTAACTTAGATAAATGGTTTTGTTACTATTAGAATAGACCAAGTCTTTAATCATATCTTTTTTTTTTCCTCTTTATACCTTACTTAAACCACCTTCATTCATTTTAAATCCATCCTAATTTTCCTCAGGCAATGGACTTTCTCTAACTTAAATGAAAAATGTCAATCTTATTACAATCTAACAAGAAAATTAAATTATAAAGGGTGGAAACATTATAAAGAATGCCTAGGATTTGCAAGACAGAGCTATTGATTTTGATGTGTGGGTGCAGATGTATATTAATGTCAAATTTTCAAATGTTACTTCATGAAGTAATAGAGAAATAAAATTTGAATTTAAAACACGTAAATTAGATCAAGAGGATGGAGAACCTAAATGTTCGGCTTGTTAGTTCTGAAAAATGCTGCAGGGACATGTCACTGGCAAAGTGACGGCACAGCTGGTAATTATTTGGAGCAGCATGAAAGGGCAAATGCATTTCTCTCCACGGGAACCTTGAAGGCTGAGATTTTTAGTGGGTCACAAGGTACATTCAGCCGTATCTGTCCCTAACTCCTGCATTCTCCTTTCAAATGTTTTAGTCATTGAGGTTTTGTAGTTGTGACTGAGGACAGAAATAAACACATTATATTATTATCATCATCATCATCATCATCATCACCATAATTATTTAGGTCCATCCAGCCAAACCATAATTCATGTTTCAAGGACTCATCCATGTTGTTGCTCTGGCTACAGTACTGATGATTGTGAAGTCTCAATCTCATCTAGCTTATTTTTACTGTGAACTTTGCTTTGGTGAAAAAGTAACAATAAATAATATCTCAGAACATTAACTGAGCAAGCTGGGCAACCTTGTCTGGGCCAGAAAGGCCTTAGGAGCCTTTTTCTGGTCTATACTAAGAACTGGGCCAGCAGCTCAGCATGAGGAGTTGAGCAGAGATGCCTTAAATTAAAAAAGACCAAGGTAATATATGTTAAGTTCCAGGTGCAAACCACGGATGAGGTATCTTTTGTCATACCTTTATTTGGTATCCTGAGCAGTGTAGATGTTAAAGATATTAAAGATCAGATGTGACCATCAGCCAGTGGCTGCACATCAAGGCTGGTCAGGCCTAGCCCATCATACAGTCTCATCCCATCAGTGATTTACTCATTTCCATGCACTGGTACTATGCGTGTGGCTGGCAGTTGTTGATCATGTTCTGGAGGTCTGAAATGATGGTGTCTCTAGCAGGAATGGTACCTTCAGAAAGTGTCTTATGTGGCCTCATTCTCTGAATGAGGCAGATCCAGAAAAAAAGCATAAGCACAAGCAGAAAATGCAGGAGTTGGAGGAGCAGTAGTAGCAGCAGGCACAGCAGCAGGTGACACATCACAGCAAGTGCTAAGTAAGGTTGTTGGTGTGCATACTGGTGTGGAGCTATGCCATGCCTGGCACAGGCAAGTGTGGGGTAACTCGCTCTAGGAAGGCATGTAGGGAAGAACCAAGGGTTGTAGGACAGCTTGAGCTCACTCTGGGTGTCCTCTGATCCTGGAGTACCAGGCAGTGCCAGCTGGACTAATATGGGCATGAGCCACCATGTGCTACGTGACCAGGAGCCAGGATCATTCCTTGGATCCATGTGGTGGTATA
The DNA here is from genome assembly GCA_002844005.1 of Limosa lapponica baueri. Classification (NCBI taxonomy): domain Eukaryota; kingdom Metazoa; phylum Chordata; class Aves; order Charadriiformes; family Scolopacidae; genus Limosa; species Limosa lapponica. The sequence goes on along the minus strand of KZ507023.1, from coordinate 101,132 downwards.
GATGTAGCCCTAGTAGATTACCAAATGCTTGCTTTTCTTGGCATGCCCTCTCCATCCCTCACCCAATCCCATTGAAGTTACAATTCATAGTTGTAAACTTCTCTGTTGAATGTGCTGCACATACTTTTAAAAGTTTCTTTCATACCTGAGAATACATCTAAGCATTTGATGCATATGACTTTCTCTCACATACGCATACTTCCATCTACTGACACACACATACACACCCACACACACTCACTGCTACGTATAAATCTCAGACACAAATTTCCTGTGTTGGTGTTCTGAAAGTATATGGATTAAAACTTTATGGACCTTAGAGCTCAATTGGACAGAGAAGATAATTGCATCAAGATTTTTTGCTTTGCTTTGAAAACAGTAATCAGATGAGATTATCTACTCACATGGCCTATGAACCACAGGCAAAAAGCAGGAGAAATCCATTCTCTAGCGTGGATACCACAGTCAATCCATATGGCACTTTTGGATTTTTCCTGGCTTTTAGAAAGCTGACAAAAGAAAAATTGTATTAAAATGTCACCATTGTAAAGTGTACCACATGAAAGCAGAAGTGAAAAGCATAACCAATATGGAAGAAGAAGCATCAGTCTTGCAGGGAGAGCTTGGACTGATCCTGGGCCAGGATACTGCTCCCAGTTACGTTCCCATACAGTCAGAGAGCTGTATTCAGACTGCTTGCAGCAAGCTCCTAACACAGGCACCAAGACTGCAGCAAGACCTGAGGCCAAGAAGGGAGATCACCAACTACGTAGGACAACAAACTAGGTTGGCTTCACAGTCAAGAGAGGAGGGTGTCCACCATGCCAGTATTTCGTGCCTTTGGATGGAGGCCTAGATGTGATAACTTCTTTGTGACCCAGCAAGGAACCTAACATGGTTAAATGCCTTTGTCAAACGTAATGCACCTTACTAGAAGAACTTAGGGAACTTTTTAAAAAGACAAAAATTTACACTTTATTAAAATATGTGTTTAAGTACAGTTTTAAGAGTGTGTTTTGGCCAAACCCCATCACTTGCTTACATTACTACTTGGAAAGATTTTGCAGTAAGTCACAGCCATACCTTTAGAACATAAAGTGGTCGTTTTTCATATGATGATCCAATATATATTTTCTGGAGGAGGTCAGAATGGGCTTTCACTACTTCTTTCATCCAATAATATATCTGCAAGGATGAAGTTAGTAAATAGATCTTCTCCCTATTGTTTTCCTTCATCCCTGAAAATGGTCTAGACTGACATTCATTCTTCCTCCCAAAATCTTTCCTCTTTAGCTGATAGGAAAGACAAACTAGCAATTCAGAACACTTACTGCTTACCTGACTCTTATGTCTCTTAAAAAAAACGGTAAGATACAGTCACAACACAGTCCAAGTATAACTCTGAAATTCCTCTTTAATTCTATTTGGTTAAATTATTATCCATTCATGTTCTAAATATTTATGTGGTGTTTTCTGACTTCATTTCACTTCTGTGTTGGCTGCATTTGAATTGCAGTTTGAAGCGACACACGTACGAGAGATTTTTTCTGGTGCTTCATTCCTTCTCGATGAAAGCATTACAGTAATTACAACTCTGAATGGTTGAGCAATACAATGGTAATTATTTACCTGTTGATGATTTCTTTCTCTATCTACATTCTCAACCATGAGACACATTTCACCCCTTGAATCTACAGTGGATTACAACAAAAATATCTTACTTCTTTCATTGAATGGTAGTTTTCATAATATGATGAAGATCTGCGTGGGTTGACTGTGTCATTCACAACCTGTTTTTCAATAAGTCCTTGAACATCTCCTATCGAGACTCTGAATAATAAAGAAAGAACACAACCTCCTGTTAAATGAATGACAAACAGCTTTAGAGAAACATTCATGACAACAAAGAAAAAATACATACTTGTATTGGATGGTCAGTTGCCTTAACTGAGCTTTTATGCTATTTATGCTGGATGCCCTGACACAGAAATGGACTTCTCTGTCCTTCTTGATGTTTTCAACCACAACGGGTTGCCAGAGAATGACCTGCAAAGTTTCAAAAAACATTCTATATTTTTTTACTGAGGAAAGAAAAAACATTCTTCCTAACATTTAATAAGAGTTTTGAAAATAATCAAAGCATATGTCTTCAATACAAGACACCACTTGTAATAAGGAGTTTAATGTTCTCTGGGTTGTGTTATAGCGTTCTGCTACTGCTGGAAATGAAATGTGTGTATTTAAGAAATGTTTATAATGACTTCTGAACATAAATTCATAAATCAAGAACAAAGACAGGAACATAACCTTTTCTGAGATAGTATTTCTAGTATAATAGATATGTTTAGCTGGTTATTATGTTTCATGTTTTCAAGTCTGCTGAGAGTTATTTTCCCTGAGGGTATTTGGAGAATTAATGAAGATCAGACCAGTCTTTTTAGTTATTGTATTCGCTGATGACTTTGATCAGGGAGGAAATAAATGCCAGAAGGGGTTTGAATATAAGTCAAGTTGAAGCAGCAATGAAGAGATTAGAAATGGGAGGGAAATAAGAAAATGAGATTCTTCTTGGTAAAATTAAATCATTTACAATAATAAAATTAGAAGTCCACATATACAATAAAAGACTGAAACTTTAGAAACAATAATACCAAAAGATGTAGGGGTGACAGTAAGCAGAAAATTAGGCATGAATATACGATGTGAAAAAGGTCAACACAATTCTGGGATGTGTTTTGGAAGACATTGAGCATGGAGTCACCAGACAATAGGGTTTATATTTTTCCTTTCTGGTGCACTTCAACTTAGGGCACCATGTTTCCAGGCATGTGTCAGCTGCCAACTGTTTACCTCATTTCTCAGAGAGAACGTGTCTGCAAAATCATACAGAAAACTCATCTATGCTTTTAATCAGGACTTTGGAACAGTTAATGGTAAAACATTTGGCCCCTGGATATATTGCTGCAAAGTGCTATACAAGTGGCTGAGCTAGTCTCAGCGTAGACATCTCAGACATTGTTGGCGAGGCAGCAACGGCATCACACGGCTCAGCGTTGTTTGGAGAACCCATCCAAGAAACAAGCTGGATGCTTAGCTCCCCAGCACTGGTTTCCCTGCTGCCCTGGCCTGCCTGCTGTCTGCACTGACACGCACCAGTTCAGATTCCATTTCTCTTTGGTGTAGTAGGCATTCTTTGAATTGAGAGTAAGGAAAACTAAGGAACTCTGGATTGACAAAGCTGAGGTGGCAGAGGAGCAATGAATAGGGGTAAATGGGAAACTTTGATAATAGATGTGATTATTGGTCTCTTTACTCGTCATCAGCAATGGTCAATACTGCCCCAGGGGCAGCTACAAAAGACGGATGTAGCTGTTCCTGTGTCTGGGTTCTTTCTGGTGGATACTACATGTAATGTGTGTGCTGTAAGAACAAAGCATTTCCTTTGGTTTAGGTTTTTGCTTGCTAATTTTCAATTGCTTCTTTTTTGCTAGATTGTAACCATTACAATTTTTTGGGACGTACTGTTTGTGTCTTCCCTTTCCCTTCCCCTTTCCCTTTCCTTTTCATTTTCCCTTTCTCTTTTCTTATAACTTGCCCAATTTATAGCCATGGAAAAAAACTGGCCAGTTTATGACCCTTGAAAAATGTTTGGTTTGCATGTTCACGTAAGTGACTTGGTAGAAAGCACCGCATGCTCTCTCTGCACTGAATGTGCTGCAGTTGTTCTTCACGGCTTCTTGGGGCTCCTGCACACAAGAAGGTGAAGAATGACAGTGGTGAGGAAAAGATGGAGGAGGGAAGATTTATTTCGGTACAGCAAAGGAGATGGAAATGTGAGTTGTCATGTGGAGGTGGAAAAGAGCAAGGAAGGTTATCGAAGTTTGAGTGAACTGAAGGGAAGGAACATAAGATGCTAGGAGGGACAGCAGAAGACTGGTAGGATTTTGGGGTGGATATAAAATGAATAGGAACCAAGTAAGACAGAGAAAGACTGGGCATAGGCACTGTTAAAAGCTCTCTATGAGATACATTCTCGATCATTCTGTAAATGATGTTGGTTGATGGAATGGTTACACCTTTATTGCTGAGTGTTGGCTTCAAACTGAGGGTGCGATTGGGCAAATGCTTTTGAAAAAGAAGAGATGCTTTATTTTAATGAAATAGTCTCCTCTTTAGTGACAGATAGGAGTAGTAAAAAAAAGTATTGTGTAAGTCATAGAGGTCAAGATTGCATTGGTCTGAAGTGCTGAGGTTCCCTAGCAAAAGTGTTTCTACTTACTGTGTGTTGGTACTTTGTAAATTTCTGCAGTGTCTTAGTATACAAAATCCATTGCAGAAATCTGAGCTCCGATTTAATGCACTACTATAACACTAGGAAGCAGAAGTCTCCTCATGTAAATCAGAAGGTGGTGGAGCAATGAAAACCAAGCATTTGCTGAGTAGTTGTATTATGACAAATGAGTTAAAATGGGCTAAATCTTTCTCTGATGGGGGGAAACAGTATTAGTGCACTTTGGGGAAGAATTTGGCATAGACAACAGAGAGACAGAGGGATCTGTTTACCTCGGTGGTGTTCAGTAAATCCTGAAGGGCTTCAACCTGTTTGTCTGTCTGTGGGAGAGCCCACAAAACTTCGTCCCTGAAAAACAAGGGTATTTAGGTAAAGCACAGGTACCTGGAACTGCTCTAGGTCACACGAAAGTAGAGAAGCAGACTTGGCTTTTCTTGCCTTCCCTGGCTTGGCTGCCAAGAGCTCAAAGAAGATTCAATAGTGAAGATGCTGAGGCCTGTTCCAGCTGCTGCTTTTGCCACTCAGTAAAATCCACGAAAGAGGTGGTGCAGGGTTTTGATAGTCAATATCTGCTGCTGGACTCCAGTATAGCTCCTGGGAGCTGGCACCAGCACAAGAGCTACCAGCCCTGGCTAATCCAGCGTGCAGCAGCACCAGCGGAAAGCCAGCCTGGACCAGGCAGATAGCTCTCCTGTTCTCCCCTGAATTTCTCTGTCTCACTCACTGTTCAGCAGAGACATGAGCCCTCCCAGTCTCCTGCAAAAGTCAAGCAGGATGTTTTGTAGGTGTGCAGAGGCTACTAGCATCGTCATTCCTACTCCAGTCCAGTTTTTCTGATCTTCTCATTTCTGTCCCTCTGCCAAGTATGATTTCAGTTGGTCTATACCACTGTCCTCCTTTACCTGGTAACTTATGTTCCCCATCTACTTGAAACCCATGGTCCAGGCACGCTGTACATGAGATGGCCCTTCCCAGCTATTCCGTGCCTGACTCCACCATCGGTAACAGAAGTGAAATTCACTTTCTGGAAAGAAAAAACACCACTTTGCATTGTAAATCCAGCCCTAATCTTCATGCCCCACAAGCCACGTGGTTCAAAATTGCATTGGGTAGATAATTAAAATAATTCATGTGTGTAGAAGGAGGAGACTCAGGGAATGTTGGACCCCTATATCAAATTTGTGGGCTGGGGTGGCTTTCGTCCCTCTAATCGTGTGGAGTTGGTGGCAGTGCATGAACCAGGCACTGTGGAAGTCCCTGCCAGCCCTGTCTGCAAAGAGTGTTGAAAAGAAATCAGGCAGGGCTCTCAAAACTAGTGTTTTCAAGCTGCATAACATGATTGTCACAACTCATTGTTGTGACTGATTTCAAGCAGAGACCTGACAGCACCTGGCAACCAGGTGATTCATCTTTTCTACTTTTAGCCAGACTCCAATCACTGTTGTTTCTCATGCAGAACCAATAATATGCCAGCCCTGTTTTTGCCCCCACCATCGTTTGACAGAGCATCAAAAAGCAATCAGGGATAGGCAGGGTTGGCAGTTTGCCTATTTCTTTAGGCAACTGCACTCCAAAGCATGTGTTTGGGGCTACTTTAAAAGTGAATTTGTCTTCTCATATCTGGGGAATCACAGGAGAGACCAGAAAAGGGCTGCTGCATCTGATTTTGTCCTATGATTCCCATATCCTGAGAGTACCATGATGAGGAGGAAGCTGGTATGTACTTGTGCCCCACCATTTGTTGCACAAATATTCCAGCTGAGTGTGGTAGGACCTGAATACACTGAACAAGCTGATCCAACGTTTGCCCTTGCTCTTGTAGTCATGTTTAACATGGGGAGTATTAACAGCCAAAATTGTAGTCGTTGGGCTTCTCAGTTCCTCTGCTTCAATTTGGCATTACACCCTCATCTTCTGCCCCACTCCTGTTAGAAAACACCCAGACAAAAGCTCTGATTATTGCCTTTATACCAGTCTTAGAAACCACCCTCCACCCCCAGCTTCCTTGCCCTGCCTGTTGCCCTGGTACAGCTGGACATGTTCATCTTGACCACACCTCTTTTCTTTCACTTTCTTTCCTCATCCCCTGCTTCCCTGGTTGCTCTTTGAGCTTGTCATCAAGAGGATCCTTCTCATTCCCCTCCTCCAACTTTCTGCCAAGGTCCCACTGGAGTCTCTTCCCCATTTCTTTTTCTTCTCCTTTTTACTTCTGGGTAAATAAAAGTCCAACTCCCATCCCTCACGCTACAGTGCTGAGGTCTTATCCTGTAGCTATGACAGAGGGAGTGGGACACATTGCAGTTCATTTTAGATGGTTTTGATATCTTTACCTGAGCTAGTCACTCTCTTAATAAAGAAACAGGCACTTTCAGGGTCCAGTTAACCTGAGCTAATTTAGATGTGTGTGCTAAACTGGAATGAACTATAGCCTAAATGCACTTATTTTTTTCTCCACTAGCTGTACAGGAAAGTGAAGGGGAATTATTCCCACGCAGAACTGTGTAGAAATCCTGTATAGTCAGATGAATCCTATCCAGGGGCCCGGGCCGCCATCTCATAGACAGACATAAACCACTGCTGGCTCTCTTTGGCATCTCAGTCTCTTCATCCCTCCTCTCCATTGCATTTCTTGGTCACTAGGAAGGCTATCAGCAGCACGCGTCACACAGGCCCGCAAAAACAAGGCATCAGCATGGATGTGTCTCTCTGTCCTCATAGCCTGGCTTCATTTAAATTTTTCATGTTCTTTCTGACTGACATCTCCAGAAGAGAGACCTCCCTACTTGCCTCCAGCAGGTAGAGTGCTGAGGAGTGCTGCCAGCATCTTCTCCTGTTCTCCTGGACCATGTAAGCTGTTCATCTGCCTGTGGGCTCTCTTTCCTCCCACCTTGCTGGCTCTCCAACAGCCTCCAGCTTTGCCCTTTCCCTAGAAGTGAGCAAAGTGTCTTCCCAGTGTTATCAGCTCTTTCACAAGTCTCACAATGTTTGGTATTTTTCTTAGAAGTCCCAATGCAGTAATCACACCATAACCTTGCAAAGGGAAGCTTTAATACATGACCGTTAAATCCTCCAACACTAGCACTCAAATAAAAGGAAAAAGTCAGATATAATGTATCACCTTTAAAATCTCATTATTTGAGCCATTTTCATAACCGGGGCTGGGAGGGTTAGACTCATGCTTTCCAGTGGGAAATGACATATTCTTCTGTAAGGGTCAGATATTCGGTGGTTTATTTAAACATGAAATAAATGAACCTTGAGGTAGCACAGATCAATATTTCTCCACTGAATTCACCCAAAATCAGGTTTAACTGTCCCCCTACTGTAACCCTCACACCTCCGTAGCAATCCACAACAAAACACGATTGCAACACAAACGAAGATGAAAGATCTTCTTTTTAAGGCATGTACTCAAGAGGTGTTCGCCTGTTACAGGTCTGCCCGCCGGCCTATGGTGCGGAGTCGCAGAAGGGCTGTGAGACATAATTCACTATTATTTGTGTAGGTATTTCAGTCCTGAGAGCAGGCTGTGTTTAATCGTGATTCCTATGGGTTGTTCATCTTGCTTAATTCACCACGAGGGGCTTATCCTTTTAGTTCCTATTAAACCTATTAAACCATTTCAGCTTTTTAAACCAGCTGTACAAGTAGGAAATAAAAGCACTTTGGCTGTCTTCTTCTCTGACATATGTTCTCATGTTTTAGCAAAGCATTTGGTTTCAGGGCATTTCTGAAGTTTATCGATAGGTAACAATAAAGCCGCTTCTGAAACATTGTACAAATACCAAATGGTTATTCAAAAATGATTTATGACTGGAAAAACAATCATAAAAGCTGCTTTAGAAAGAAAACAGATTGTTAGCACTTTCTGAAATGGTTTCTCTCTCTACCTCAAGAAGTAATTCATTTAAGGTCTTGTTTTAAGGCAAATGAAGCAAATTATTTTTTCCCATTAAGTTTCAGAATGCCCTTTATTGGCATTCAAAAGCACTGAATGAACAGAATTGATTTGCACTTAGACCGAAAAGAATAGTTTTAATATGATTAAAAACATAGGATTTATGGATGCAAAGAAGACTTAGAATAATTTCATTTCCTCCACCATCTATATGTTAAATTGAACCACATATCCAATTACAAGAGCAATAAATAAATGTCAACCCTTGTCAAATGTTTTCTTATGCAACTTGGAGTTATTTTGCTTCAGTACTTTCCCTGTCCTGCTCACCACACTGCTCACCACACACCAAGCCCAGTAGCACCATCAGATATTTACCTTGGAAGAGTGAAGACACGCTTCTCTTGAATCCACATAAATAGGGTAAAAAAGAGCAGGTAAAACTTCATCTTCACGGCATCCACAATGAACCCAAATGCAATTGGAAAGCCAAAGGTTCAGGACCCACATTATTGATTTCAAAAATGTTATTTAAGGAGTGGTTAAAATTTAATACTGTCTCTCACCTCAGCCCCAAGCTCCTGGTGGGTAAGTCAATATGACAGAGCTCCCATGGGGAGGTCCTGCTTGTGTTGATGTCGTCCATCCATGAAACGACGAGGTACATTTTGGACATTTTCATATTGACAAATCACTTTGTCATCTCAGCCTTCGTGTCATTTCATTATGGCTACAAACCACAGGCATAAGAAATAACGCCAAGCGCAAAGTTTTCGTGATCCTCTAATATTTATGGGGCTGCAGCAGCATGCTCTGCATTCAGCGCTCCTATACCACATCACAGCCTGGGTGAAGCTTGGTGAGAGGAGTGGGAATGAGGTTATTAATTCCAGATGAAAAAATCCTAAGCAGGAAAGCTTCTTTTGCTGGCATTTGCTAGCAGAGAAAACAAGGAGCAAGCGGTACATGATACTCTTGCTACTGAGGGCCATTCTTCCAGTTCAGAATGGAGCACATTGACTAGGTCTCCATCTTCTGCAGCTGGCCTCTACCTCCTTGGTTAATACCTGATCCACCCAAGGATTTCAGATTGTTTGTGTTGCTCCATGCCCTCTTTTCTGTGATGTTCTGACATCCATATATTTTCCACATGTCATGCTGGGTTAGCTTTTCAAGAAAAACTACCAGTGACTCTTCATCTCTTTGTTATTAATTTTTGTGTGCCCTAAGATTTTCCTCCCATATTTCTATTCATGTTGTCCAGGTAGGACATGCTGAAAAGCTGAATGAATTTGACATGTCCAGAATAGATGATCTCCATATGTGTTCTGTACTTGAATAGTAAATCCAACTTGGCTAAAACACAACAGGCTTAGTACATGGCCCAAGTCCTCTTCTTCCATGCACCAACATAGCAGTTCAAGGCATGGGACTGGTTAGAGAACACCCCAATGGCAGTCTTATGTGGAGGAGAACTTCTCATTTACATGTCCAGCATCAGACCCACCTTGATGTTAGCCCTTGGCTGAGCATGTCGTATAGGTGCCGAATGAGGGAACCAAACCTGGGGCAGTTTCATCCATGCCATCTGATATAAATGGTTTTTCAGGTGAGTGGACCCCAGAAACACAACATGGTTTTGTTCCAAGGGGACTTCATTCCAGAAGAGGACCGAGGAGTGAATCAACATATGTGCAATGAGGACACCAGGGAGTCAAGACCTGGGAGTGTTTGGGGGAACTAAATTATTTGATGCTGTAGGTGTAGCTTAGGCTTATAGCTATACAACTGGGTGAAAAATGCCTGGGAGCAAGCCCTGGAGCTAAAATTAGGTAACATGGACTTGGTTGCATCCATCCACCAGCCTCCTCTGAAACAGCTCTGGAGTGGTCCAGATCAGAGCCAGTGCTCCAGTTAGGCAGGCAATCAGGGCTTCAGAGCTCAAATTCGGTCCTGGGTCTTTTTTCATTTAGGAGGGCAGACCTGCCCTAAGAGGCCAGATAGCTATGTTTTAGATGGCTGAAGTCAGCAGAGGTGAATCACACTCCCCAGTGAGTACTCTGCTGTTAACGCCTCTGAAAATACACAGACACTGAAAATCCCCAAAGTGGAGTTAAGCACAAACTGGACACCAAAGGGAACGGGAAAAAAAAAGAGGGCTCACAAGAAGCTAAACCACTGACACCTTACCTAGATTTTATAGTTCCTATGTTATCTTTTCTAGATGTTGTTCAAACAAATAGGAAGTTCTGGTAAGGTACCGAGGCTGTTCCCAGCAAGGGCAGTGGGCAGGGCTCTGCCACGCGGGTTGATTTTTAAACCAATGGTTCGGATGCTCTTCCCTTACACAGGCAAAGGAAGCTCCCAACAGAGGATAAA
>KZ507023.1:63019-90281 GCA_002844005.1 Limosa lapponica baueri | reverse complement strand
TGGTAGGTGTCAGACATTTTTGTGTGTTGGTTGCTTTTCCTGTGGGTTCTCTGGCTTATCTGCAAACAGAAGGTTCACAGGCTGTTTGAAAGCTGCTGATTTCCTACTTGCTTTTTGGTTTCTGGTACACACTGGAAATATTTCACACCAAAAAAAAGAAAAAAAAAAAATGGGTGTTTGAGGACACTAAAGGCACTAGAGGAAATTCTGAGGGAAGGACAAACCAGAGTCTTGTGGTGGTTACGGCACTGCACAGGTTAAAACAAAACAAATGAAAAAGTAAATGTAGGATGAAAGATGAAAAAATAACAAAAAAATAAAAAGGAAATGTGACTGACTGGGAGGAAAAATGTCATGCCTCTTGCTTCTCTGAAAGCCTCAGAGGTCTCATGACTCAAGGTAGGACACAAACCCATTGCCTCTCAAACATGTGCTGGATATTGCTCTGGGGGGTTGACCCTGGCTGGATGCCAGGTGCCCACCAAAAGGCGCTCTATCACTCCCCTCCTCAGCTGGACAGGGGAGAGAAAATATAACGAAAGGCTCGTTGATCGAGATAAGGACAGTGAGATCACTCAGTAATTACCATCACGGGCAAAACAGACTCCACTCAGCTTGGGGAAATTAGATTAATTTATTGCTAATTAGAAGTCAGAGTAGGGTAATGAAATATAAAACCGAATCTTTAAACAATGCAGACAACATCCTCCTCACCATCTTTGGTCACCCTCCCTTGGTGACTAGAGGGCAGCTCCACACCTGCTACAGCCCCTAGCTCCATCCCAGCACCACCACCCCACCAGCAGCAGCCCAGCTGTTTGAATCTGGCTGCCTAAAATGAGGCTGCTGGTCAGTAAGCACCTCCATGAAGTAGGCTGATTTTCCAAAGCATGGAGGTTCCCATAGCAAAGATATTTGTGCTGTGACACACATCACACACAAAGACAATTTCTGTGACAGTTCAGTCTTCGAGCAAGTCAGATTTCTTTTCCTGATATGGTCTATTTATACTGCGTTCCTGCAGTTTGCTCTAATGAGCGACCAGCTATGTATTGATTACCCCCAAAGCCTTGTGAGCTGCTGAGGAGCTCTTCAGCTGTGCCAAGGCAGAACATCAGTAAAAAAAACCAAAAAACTCCTGACATAATAGAAAGGGATGGGAAGTTATTTAGACACCAAACTTAAGCATTAACTTCCCTACTTCCACTCAGCTGTTAGGGGTTATCACTTGTCCTTTGACTTATGTTGACATTCCCTCTATCTGCTCATCTCATCGCTTAGGAGGAGAGAATCATCTCCTCTAATGTTGGCCCTTCCCAGTGCCAACTGCGATACCCGAGTGAGCCATCTCGTGCCACTTGCACATGCACTGCGGAGAAATGGGTACTTGTTGGGAGCAACTCATCCATGACCTCCTGTGGACATCTCAGAGGTAATAAAATGCCTGGTGCTGTTCATGGCCACGGGAGCTGGGATGACTCACTGAGAGGTAGGAGGCTGTGTTTTGTTCCAGTGGATCCTATGGATTCTGTCTACCTTCCTCCATCAGCTTGGATATTTCAGGTACTTCATAGAATCATAGAATGGCTTGGGGTGGGAGGGACCTTAAAGATTGTTGAGTTCCAACCCCCCTGCCATGGACAGGGACACCTCCCACTAGAAGTGGGTCCCACTTGTTACGGTTAGAAGTGATTTGCTGTGTTCTAGGCTACAAAAGTCATAAATTAAGATATGCTAGCTCTGCCTACAACAGTAAATTGTTTCTTAACCTTCAACGATTTCTGAGAACCTGGAAATTATTTCCCAGCTAAGTGGGGAAGAAAAATGTGGTCTTAAAAAAGCACTGGGAAGAGTAACTATAAAAACAATTGGGTTAATCAAAACACTTCATTTTGATAATTTCAACTGTTGTTTGATTTTTACTTAATTTACAAGCTTTTTCTTAATTTTATTGAAAATTAACTCCCATTTCTATGCGTTTTTTTAAAGACTTGGAGGAAATACGATTGCATTTAGGTGCTGTTGCAACGGGAGATTTCAGCTGTTTGAAAGCTTCCTTTCTCAAACAGATATATTTTTCTGTAATTGGGAAATTCTTCAAAACTAAGTCTTTCCAGCAACCCTTTTTTTGTTTCTGATGATTCAGCATTCCCTGATGAAGAGCTGCTTGGTCGAAAATTCTGGCTGAGTTCAAAGGTTTTGCTGCACCTGGATTAATTATTACTTCTACAGCGGGTAGACCATGGGCTATGCTGAACTGGTGCCTGCAAGCAGATGTGACCAGTAGCCTGGCAGTAATGGGGGACGCTTTGGTCTGTGTTGGTTTCTGTTAACTTTTAGAGTAGCTCTGGGACATGTGTGGGCTTTTATTTAAAAAGGGATGATCAGCTCCTAGTTTTTAGAGCAGATAATTAACGAAGTAGTCTCTAGATTTCTTTGTTGAAAACTACCCATGTGAGAATTAGGACTGACAGTATATAAGGCCTCCTGGTGCCATTACTATATTGCTTTTTAAAGTATAATCACACTTTAAAGGCAATTCTAAAGAGATATTTGCACTCTTTTGTCTGAACCTGCTGTCTCTGCCCTCCCTCTCCACGTTGTCATGTAGTAACACCCATGTCCTCCTGATGTTGCATAGGTGTTGTACCTCACCCAGACCAGTCTCTGGTGCATCTTTATGTGGTGATTTAAGATGTCAATGCCCCAAAAAGCTGGCAGTAGAAGAGGCCTGGCACACACGTCCCAACTAACAATGAAACCCGTTGCTCAAACGGCCTCTGCAGCAGCATACCCTGAGATGCTGGGCTGTGCCTGGCCATTGTGCTGGGCTCCTGCAGCTGCTCTTGCCAGTGAAGGAGAGCCAGACCCCAGAAAGTGGTCAGATAAAACATGTCAAAGGAGGAACTGCTTGAACTGCTGCAGCCAGAGGGTCTCGAGCAGTTGCAGCAGTGCCACTGAGCAATCTCCAGTGACCCCCATCACTGACACCTTTGGCTTTGGAGCAGCCAAGTGTCACAAGATTTCCTCTAAGCTCAGCCAGGACCTGAGTGTGGCTGTCCTCTTTGATCCCACGGCTTGCACAGTATCCAGCAGCAAGATTTTAAGTAACAAGCCTCATTCTGCGTCAAGGTTCTCAGATGTGAGTCTGTATTTCAGCATGTGCCAGAGCCCACTCTAGGTTGGTACTGTCTGTCAGCAGCAGTAAGCCTGTTAACAAGCACACAGAAGGGGCAGGAGGAGGGGAGGTCACTGTTATCACCAGCCACATCCCTCAGATCCTTTTCCCTGGTTGGGATTAGCATATTCTGCTATTGTTTTGATCCTCCAGAATCTTCTTGTTTCCAGTTAATAAGCAATGAGTCCCTCCAGGGATGGGTAATCACTCTGATGGATCCATGTGACTCAAGCAGAACACAAAAGCCAAGTGTGTGCTGTCCTTCTTGGTTCTTTTAAGTTCAGATTCAAATGCAAAATTAATCCCCTGAAAAATATTTATAGGCTCTTGCCTTTTTTTTTTTTGGTGCGTTATCACTACTGATGAGGCCAAAGGTAACCAGTTATCCTTCTTCCTACATGAGGCAAAGGACGACTAAAATCTAACTAAACTCTGATCTCTGTTGCTTGCTGTGTGATGCAGCTGAGTGCCGCTGCTCATGAACCACACAAGGATGCAATTAGTTTAACAGCTCTTTATTACGAATGCGGCAGAACAGAATTAGAACTCAATTTACAAGTCTCCCTTTCAAACCCATTCAGCCGTTAAGGCCGCATCATCTTTCAGTTTTCCAAGGCATATAATTGATAAATGATTTCTCCCTGCACACCTCAGCTCCTCATCTTTATTCATGAACCAATTAATCTCCATAGGACACTGTGATCATTTACATACATGGCCAATGTCACCAACCTCTGTCATTTCATTCTGGAAACAATTTTGCAACCCATGAGACCACCAGGAGGGGAAAATCTGGATTGTGTCTAGATTTCTGTGGTTCTGGCATTTCTCCCTTGTGTCACTCCCAAATATAAAAATCAGGTGCTACCTGTGCTAGAAAATGACGGGTTGAGCTGGAAGAAACAGACCTCTCATCCCTGGGCGAGTGCTGTACGGGCAGTGTGTTTCAATCATGGCTGATAGGTGTGAGCTGAGGCTGAAAATACATTGTTCACTTTGTGGTTTTGAGTGCTCAGTTACGCCAACCTACTTTATTCATTTTTTTATTCTACTCTCCCTGCTGTGTAGCTTTCCAGGGTCAGGGGAGACAGAGATGCTGTAGTGAATGTGCTGTTTTGGGGATGTGAGGAGGTTTCTGCACTGGTTAAACACTCTCCTCATGAGCTCTGTTTCTTGAAGGTCTGTTATCAACTCCCACCCAAACAGCATGTTGTCCAAGTTACTCACGTTTTCCTATTGCCGGGAGATATTGATTTATTTGCCAGTATCTTAACATGGAGCACTTGCAAAACAAGCTTAACTTCGTTAAACAAAGGGTATCAAAGGGAGCTGCAGGAGCACTCCAGGCAGAGCTATTGAGCACTTGAGAAAGGTGTTCCAAGTACAATGTACGAAGAGCACACTTCAGCTAAGATCCAAGCAAATGGATGCATGGCTGCCCCCTTCTCTATGTACGTAGTATGACTGTACATATCAGGAATGTAACTAACTCTGCAGTAGTGATGCGTTCTGCCTGTCTCTGAGTGAATCAACGTTATCTGCTGCTCTTCTCTGTGCTGCTTGCACTTGCTCACGCTTGCTCACATTGCTTGCACAGCATCTGGCAGGGATTAGAAAAGTGGGCTCTTCCTTTGGGCTTTTCAAGGATGCTGGGACCTGTTTGAGGACACCGGGACCTGTTTGAGGATGCTGGTGAAGAGAAGTTCTGTGTAGCAAAGCTCCTGCCCCCTTTCATTTACCCCTCTTGGCTGGTGTGGTCCCCACCTTGGAGTGGTACATCTCACTCTCAGCCCGTGCTGACCACCAGTCTGTGCAGGTGGGTCCACACTGCAGAGAGACTCATCACTGTCCCAGCAGAACCGCTCTGGTACAGATTGTCCTGGTTTGAGCGACACAGGACTAATTTATCTTCTAATGCTTGGAAAAACTGCACTTTTAAAAGACTCTAGTGTCTGAATTTGTGAAAATATTTATTTTACAGCCAGTTGTGGTAGACGAGCTTCAAGGTCTTAGTGTTTTCAAGCCTTGCCGGGTGCAGGGATGATGAGTGAGACCCGAGTACTTGACCCAGGCTGGCCAACAGGATTATTTCATACCATGAACGTCACATTCAATATAAATTAGAAAGTTTGCTGTGTAGTGCTCTCTCTCCCTTGAATGTGGTGATCCTGAGAACTTCTTGCCTCAGTGCCGGACCCCTGAGCCCTTCCCTTCCTCCTGGAGCCATAGTGTTCGCAGTGTCCGACATTTGCTGTCCCCTGCTGAGAGTGCAACTTCCTGCTGATGGAATGGGCTGAGTATAATCCTTGTGTATTTTATATTGTTATTGGGATCAATATTGGTTCTTTTGGTTACTAATGTTAATTATCTAGTCTTATCCTATTAAATCTGTTTATATTTCAACCATCGGGTTTCCTTGTTTTTTCCCAATTCCTCTTTCCGGGTGGGGAGGGGTCATCAGGTGAAAGAATGATTGTCTAAACACCAATAAATTGCTGTGGGTTTCTCAAACCATAACACAAATGCCTCCAAATAAGCACTTAACTTTGCTTCTATCCATCCAGGGATGGTGAAGGGGAGAAGTGAGCTTTCCTACAG
Organism: Limosa lapponica baueri; assembly: GCA_002844005.1. Taxonomy (NCBI): domain Eukaryota; kingdom Metazoa; phylum Chordata; class Aves; order Charadriiformes; family Scolopacidae; genus Limosa; species Limosa lapponica. The sequence goes on along the minus strand of KZ507023.1, from coordinate 84,505 downwards.
TGCACTGTCGGTGCTGCAGCTGCAGACCCCCAGCAAAGCAGTGACACCAATGTGTGGCTGCTCCAGCCCCACATGGTGCGACTGGTCTGGCAGCTGAAGGCACCTGTGCTGAAACCGTCTGCGCTCTGCAGCCAAGGACCATGCTCTGAGAGTCCCGTGATTCCTGTTTGGGGTGTCATTTCCAAACCTTTAGGAGATCACTGTAGGATAGAGAGGGATTTCTGTCACAGTGCTGGGTGTCCCCCTGTCCGGAGCTTGTATGAGAAGTGCAGAGTGAAACAAACCTTATGAGAATTTGTTTCTCTACTAAACTCAAAGCCCCTGGGTGTTCCCAAATGCATGCCACCACATCAGCAGAGTCTGAACCTCTATTAGGAAGTTGTTGACACATGTTGTAGATCCTGACAAGCCAAGGAGGTTTTTGACAGTACAGGTCCCATTAGCACAGTACACAACCTCTACAATTAGCAGAACCTATATTCCTTGAATTTGTTTCCAGCAGGTAATCTGGGAAGTTTCTAGTGGCATTTGACTGTTTTGCAAGGTCTGATCACCAGGTGAACATCATTGTCCCACGTTGGCCTGAGAAGGATTGTGACTGAAGCATTATGGGGCACTGCAGCCACATTGCCCTAACATGAAATGTAATTGAATGGTGCAGCAAGCAGTAGAGGTAGGGCTGGTGGTGAGGACATGCATCTGTCTTCAGAGATCTCTTACTTTTCACTGATGTGGCTGATGGAGCCTTTCGCTGGCGTGTTACTTAACCACAGGACTGTTTCACTAGTACCCAAGCCGATGACGATCTTGAGGAGAAGGCATGGACAGGTTGATGCATCTAAGGTTTATCCACCACCTCTCAGATGTGCAGGGTGTTCTCCTCCAGGGCTGCAAAATCACCTTACTGAGGGGCTGGTCAGAAGACATCTCCCCACCTTGGTGACAAACCAACACGTGCTCTGAGGTGTCTGGTTTGCTTAACTGCAGTGAAGAGCCAGGATGACTTCATAGGCTGCCAGAGGTGCCTGGCAATCGGGACATTCCTTTTCTGCCTGCACGAATCAAAGCAGCACCGTGCATGTCAATCACCTGCTGGGAGATTTCCCGAGTGGATGTGTGGCGTTTCTCTCCATGCATTGTGCGTTCACAGACAGTCATTGCTGTATTCTTTCAGATCCTTAACACGTGCACTAAATGAGTGCCTGCCCAGAGGGAATTCAGTGCTTATATGCATGATCGGTTATGTAGCTTTCTGCCCTTCTCACAAAATTCAGACATATCCTTACCTGTGAGCACGTGGGCTGTAGGAATTCTGGCCCTTCTCGGCTTTGGACAGTTTACCATGGATCTGTAATAGCAATAGTACCTTGCACCCTAGGAGCAAGTTAGGTTCTCTTTAAGATATTGTTGACTTTAAAAAGTGATCAGGGCACAAAAAGTAAATAAGATGTGATGAAAAGCAGCTCTTTAAAACTAGTAATTTTACTTCAGAGCTGTGCGTTACTTCTTGAGCATCAAATGAACCATCAGGAGAAGAACATGGTTTTACTGGTAGCAGAACTGCCACCGAGAACTGATATACATAAAAAATATGAACAAAATGAGAACTTTATTAAGTTATTTTGGTCCTAATTCAGAGTTTGCCTCCACTAAGCCATATAAAGTCTGTCACCAGTACACAGAGCTCCCCTATCTACTGGTTTGCTTAATGAGCAGCTTCTTAGGTTTGTGTATAAATTTTAGCACTGATGTTGCTCACCACACAGCGCACAATGAGGCTCAGGCATTCAGTGACACAACCCTCTACTGCTTGCTGCGTCCACTTGCCTGAAAAGTCCTGGACTTAAAGTGGCTGAGCAGCTTGGAGGAAAATGCTCCTAAATTCTTGACAAGTCCATTTTCCAGATGGTGGAGGAGTCTCCCAAAAGTGACAGAAGATGGGGAGCTGGAGAGTCTCAGTAGCAACTCAATACATGGATTTGCAAGATTGGAGGCAGCAGGTTGCCTTTCTCCATCCAGCTGAAAACAGCAGTAGCTGACTACTTGCTGTAGGACCAGTGCTGCTTGTGTGGTTTGTGCAGCCATCTCCCAGAGGCAGGGTCCTGTTTTCAAAGCATGAGCCAAACTGAAGCTGCTGCATCATTAGACAGCAATGGACACCAAGACCTGAAGTTTATGATCAGGCTTACAGCAGAATTAAGCTGCACTTGGAAGAAGGAGTAATGTCAGGTTGGGGTTTTGGTTCAGTTCCATCTCTGGAGGAAGCAGAAACATGACTTTACCTGTACAAAAGCAGAGCAGCCAGCCATTACTGCTTGCTATCCTCTTTCTAAAGCCAGGATAGATGATTTCTAGCCAGGATAGATGATTTACAAGAAGGTGTAAAATCCTCATCATGCACCTAATTATGCTCTACTACACTATGGGGGGATATTTCCTTCTGAGTCCATCTGGTAATCAGACTGTATCCTGAAGCATGTGGATTGATTGCCCTCATGTTTTTTTCTCCTAGTTAGTCTAACTGCTGATGCCTTATTTTTATTCATATGAATGTCTAAGGCTTTTTGAAGCCTTGAAAATTATGATTAATTGTGCAATGAAAATCAATAATGGAAGTGCTTACAAAGCCAGCTTGATTTGGGAGTGAATCCCAAAGACAGCTGCTTTCTCTAAGAGTGATCGAAAAAGTTGGAGAAAAGCAACAGCAAAAAATTCCAGAGCCTGGGTTGGTTTTTTTTTTGTGATGTTTGTGATATTTGTGATTGGGTTTAACCCCTTCAGCAATTGCTGGAAGCTTTATTACAGGTTACTATTTCCAGTTCATGAAAGCAAAACCTGAAGTCCGTCAACAAAACAGGAATGCCAAATTAAACAGAGGTGCATTGAAAAGGGAAAGTGTTCATGAGCCTGTACCAGAATGTAGCTATTTCTACACCTTCGGGTCCATGACAGCTTTATTTTTCATGGGAAATTATAGAGATAGGGATGAAGATCTGGTAAGGCACTAACTATAGTATCCCTGCCTATTCCCTTTTGCACATTGACAGGTGCTAGCATTTTGCCTAGGGTTAAATATCCCAATTTTTCTCCATTTCCCAGAGGAGAGCATTTTCGGAGCTCATGCATGCCAGCCTCTCAAACTCCAGATAGAGTGAGTGCCATCTCGTGGTTATCTCTCCCTGCTGCACTGGTGCCAGGGCTGGTGCCAGGGCTCATCGCTGGTGCAGATCTGCAGTTTGGGGTTCAGAGATAGTGCCCCAAAATGCAGCCTGGGGCAGGGGACTAGGAAGGAGGGGTGTATGGCAGGGTGCCTGGCTCCAGTGCCAGGATGCTGAGGAGAAGGAAAAGCAGTCCTCTTCACAAAACATGCTTTGAATAGTAGCATACATCACCTGGCCCCTCTCCAGAGCCTGAGCTAGAGGCAGGTTTTGATCTCCAGGGACACTGAAGTCCTACATCTTGCCTATGGGAAATGCAAGATGTGTGAAACCCTCCACTCCCTGCATCTCTCAGCAGGCTCCTCTAAAAATCCTATCCCTGTGCAAAAAAAATGAGTTGCTAAGGGCTGGTGAATGGGAAATGCTGTGTCTGAAAATCCCTTCTTCTCTCCGGGGATAGCAAGTGCCAGCATTCACTTGGGACTAAGGGAAAAGCCCCCCCTCGCACTCTGGTGCTGCTGCCATCTCCCATCCATCATCTACATCATCCCTTATGTCCGCCTCTGCATCTGGGGCAAGGGCATCTCCCTGAGACAGGGAGCCCGGCGCAGGGCTGTCTTCAGGCAGGATTACCTGACCCTTTCAGATCTACACCGTCTGTCCAGCCGAAAATGGCCCTTGCAGTTTGCAACCATACGCGCATGCATGCAACACGGGCAAAATACATAGTCATCCCTCCCGAGGGAAATGCAGTGATCACGGTTTCTGCCTGCAGTCTCCTCTCTCTGTTTTACCTCTGCTGGACTCCCAAGTCAAGCAACATAAGAAAAGAGCAGCCGCCTTTTCAGTGCCAGCCTTCTTGTATGGCAACAGTGGATCCTATTCTTAGAAAGAGGAGGAGCAGCACAGGGGCCATGTTCTGATAACTCCTCCTTGATGGGCAATACGGTGAGGTGACACATCCTTCATATAACACTTGAGATGTTCTCCTCTTCTGCCAGCACTGGGAAATACTGTGACCAGGCGGGATGGGTCTTGGGATGCTGTTCCTTTCCCATCCTGTATTAAACATATAGGTTAATGAGAGAAACAGGGCAGCCAGATCTGATCAGGAAGGGGATCTGACCTTTAGTAAAGAAACCCAGTGACACATTTGCATTGCAGAATACATAAAAAAAAACAACCAAAGTTTATGGATACATGAGCAAAGGAAGAGGATGATGGGTATTGCACTGAATGGGGAAAATCGTACTGGGTCAGGCTCCAGGTCCAGCCAGCACAGTGTCCCATCTTTTGCAGTGTCTCACAGTGGCATGTACAGAAATGATCTAGGAAATAATTCTTGATGCTTTCTGCAATCTGTGGTTTCAATAACAATATGGAAGACATATCCTTAGCAAGCGCACTGTTGTTTTTTTTAAATTCATTCCTATTTCAGCTGTATCATACACACATCCTCATTAGCACATGCATTACTGAAAACAAAGATAACACATTTGGCTTCATAGAACACTTTATTTTGGAGAGACTTCTTATGTCACTGAATATTGGTTCTTTATTAAGGCAATTCTGAAGGGGCTGAGGGGCAGGGAAGGGGAGAGGGAGGGAACTGAGACTGTGTCAACGGGATTGCATTAAGGCAAAATTCCCTCCTTCTGCATTTCACCACAGTAAAATCCATGTAAAGGCCAAAACAGTAAATGACTCAAGCCAAGGAAGAGATTCAGTGCAAATATTATCCCACTGACTATCTGCAGACAGGGCTAGGTCCTCGACTGAGGCAAACCGACAGCGCCTTGTTAGCCGCAAAGCTATGCTGATTTAGCTCCATTGAGGAACCCAGCCTGGGTTCAGGGAAGCATTTTAGTATGTGTTTCATATGCAAGCACACATTTAAATGCTGTCCTGAATCAGGGCCACACAGCCCTTTGAGTGCAAGTCTGTAAAGTTAACTGAGGTTAATTTTTATTCACTACATAAATATGTCATTCTGCATCCCTTTGGTTCACTTCTTATCTTATTGCTACTAACTGATCCCTTAGTTTATTTAACATGGTTTTCATTTCTATCATGCTTAGCAATCTGCTTATGTTTTAGGTGTATTATGACATTAAAATGAATTATCCTTTGGAGAGCATTTCTTGCAAAGGTTCCAGAGTCTGGGTGTTCTTGGAGGACCAGGTTACGGTATGTTTTTTTTCAGTGGGTAGTAATGTACTCCGTAAGTAATGCCACTGATGGCAGAGACATAACTTGCAGGGGAAAGTACTGCTCAGTTCATATACCAGCAACACATAGCAGACTCCAAACACTTCTCTCTTTCCACAAGAATTTCCTAAGAGGATCCTACTGTTCCAAAAATATAGTCACTAATACTTGCATTGGCTTGGGGAAACCCCTTTTGTTATCCCAGGTGCAAACTGAAGGAAAGTATGGCAGAAATGCTACTAGAAGCATGAAGACATTTTCAGGCAGAAGCAGTACATAACATTTCATAATCCTAGAAGCTGTCTGTACTTCCCAAGACAAAGATCTCCAGTTGACCTCTGACAGAAAACTCTGGTATCCATTAATAAAAGGATATGTTTAGGCCTCATTATTGAAAACTTACTCAGGAACATGAAATAGTTATATCTAGCAAAGTGGAAAATAAGGCAAAGAAATCAAGCACATATTACTGTTCAAAACAAAACATTTCCTGGACACACGTGGATACACAACTTTTTTATGATCTGGAACTGTGTATAACATTCATGCCTTAAAAACATGAGCACCCTGCATATTTCCTTGATACGGAGAAGAGCATCCAGTTTGAGGGAATCAAAAGGGTGAATACCAGGCATCAGTACAAGTCTTTTGTGCTTTAAACTTTCTTCATGCCTTTTCCCATAAGGCAAGCAAACACCGTCATGACCATTTTGGGTTTTACTTCAACCAGGTCTTCTGGAAGGGCATAGACTCTTGCTCCAATTTTTCTGGCCATAGAGATGGCATATCTGCATTGCAAGAGGTGAAAAAAACAAAACAAAGAAAGAAATTAGTGCAGTAGCATTAATTTTGCCTCTGTTAAAAAGTTTTTTACATGATCAGTACCAGAGTGGGTTTGAAACTTTCTTACTCATTCAACAAAAATAAACTTTTCTATAGGAATGTATGACAGAGGTTCATAAAGAACTAATTTCCAGCAAAAGGCAGAGTGTATTCCCTGGTGGTTACAGCATTGATTACCTGCAGCATGGGAGACTGCAGGTCAAAGCCTGGTATGAAACATTTAGTCTCCCATCCCCTAAAAGATTACCCTAACAAGCAACCAGTCTGGTCTTGCTCCCCCTCAACCTCTGCTGCTCAGTCTTCACACATAAGCAAAGTCATGAGGATGGAAAGCAGAAGGCTGATATTTGTGGAGATCAGTTTTGTTGTAAAATCAACATTCAGGGACTTCTCTTCTGCTTGAGTCGTACCCAGAATCTGCAAGTTGACCTTCCCATCTCCCTTCTCAGAGTGCACTGTTGCACGGCTACTGGCTGTTCTCTCTATTTTTTCATTTAAAAAGCTATAAAATCCCAGGTTCTTCCATTCCAGAGCACATACATTTGTGAAATTCTCCCCAAAATGCAGAGCAACGTGTTTGTGGGGAGTGAGAAAGAAAGGAAGGGGAAAAGAGGAAAACTGAGAGATGAAGAAATCAAGTATTGAGAGAAGTACACGTAGGATTGCAAGGAAAGAAAGAGAACAGATGGTAGGAAATGGAAGAGGAAAAGAACAGTGGGAAAAGTCTTTATAAAAATGATGGCAGCTCTGATTGCCTTAAAGTCATCTTTTTCTCTTTTGTAGTTGCCATATTGCAAAGGAGAAGCTAAACTGATGGTCAGACTGGGAGGTGATCTGTATAACTCTGAAAGGAAAGGAAGATGCTCCCAGGATTCACTCTCTGCTAGGAAATGGTTTGCACTCAGGAAAAAAAAAATCAATATCCACAACCATAAAGCCAATTTTTCAGGCATGAATCCTGTCCTCCCCCTTCTCTCTTAAATATGCCTTTGTTCCACCTGTATGTGACTAACGAGGTATCATGACCTCTAATCACTGGTTTCCATGGCTCAATATTGCTGGCGTTGTTCCCTGATCTCTGAAAGAATTTTAAATTTAATAAGAGAAAATAGGAGCTTGTGAAGCCAAGTGATTTTGATACCTTCAAGGGAATTTTAAAGCAGGAATTATAACATTACACACTTCATTTCCATTGATAGTCTTTTTTACTGCCTAACTCCTAGCCTTCACGCTTCTAACTCTGGAGGTATTTCTCAGTTGAGGTTGTGCCAGATGAGAATGATAGCAGAGCAGTTTCCAAAGACAGAGTCAGGCAAGCCTGAGCAGGTAACACATGTTGAATGTCGCTTGGAATGAACGTACTTAGCATTATTTAGTTTCTCCTCATCATTCAGGTCCTCTGTTTTCAAGAGGTCATATTTGATTGATCCTGGTTGAATGGCATCAATGAGATCCAGGACTGGCATGCTGGTGCTGATTTTGCTATCCTGCATAGATGAAAAATACAATTAGATGCAAGAACAGGATGACAGATCTCCCATAAAGCCAGAGTCTAGGCTCAAGAGCAACGGACAGCTCAGTCAAATACCATTTAGATCTTCACAAAGGGCTGCTCAGCATCATTTTTCACCTAAGGCAGGCTAAGAACCCTTTCAAGTTTGTTTCTTTTTCCCCGCAATGGATGAAACATCATTAAATCAAAAGATAGGGGGCTGAGCTAGTGAATTTGCTTCCTGTGGGGAGATGACATTGATACAGGTCTACTGATGGGAGGTGTGAGGGGCACCAGCTGTATGAATTCTGAGCTTATTATGTGAAGTCTGACAGATCTATCCTCGGCTAGTGCAAACCGCTGATTTACATCCACTGAATGTTCCCCAGCTTGGGAAGTGTCTCAGATGTGTTAGCAAACGTGTTCTTGCTTAATTCCAGTCATCGTTCCTGGCTCCATACTTTGATTCCTATGTCAAACTGGCATTCAAAGTGTTTCCTGTTACGTTCATATCATGTTTCTGTCACCTTTTCATAATAAAGCCCCTTGAATAAAATCTCTATATCTGAACATACCTTTAACGAAAAATGATCAAACTATGTAGTTAATTATATTACAATATATTGTGTGCATGTATATGCCTATATACATCTATATACAGACAATGCATATAACATACACACAGACACACTGAGTAAGAGATTCCTAACCAGAGACTTCCAACAAAAAAATGTACCTTGAAACTGGAGATGGTTGAATCCTTCCCGGCTGCAGTCAGTGTTTCATTGACCCAGCTGACAATGATTTCATCATTGACCTTCTCTCCACCACCAATGTCTTCAAGGATATTCAGGGTGTACCTTAAGAAGGAAGCCAGGATTCCTGCATTTGCTTAACGTCTACCATACCTCAGAACCATCACGTACGCGTGCAACTTGATTGGGATCATCCCACCAGTCCTCTTAGACCTGATATTCCCCTGCTTCCCACACACTCACAGTATATATGAATTATATTATAACATGCTAATTCATCTATTTTGTCTAATTCACCCCAGTTCCCTAACCACTGTTTGGAGAGTGTCAAAAGATTTTGATAGTCAAAATTCCTACAAGGTTCTTCTTAGACAATCTCAGTGTAAATGACTCCTTCTCACAGTGTTTAAAAGATAATCGCTGACTTCAAGGCCAGAAGGGAATTGTTATGCTCATGCTAAGACTGACCTTTCGCATAAACACAAGCTGGGAATATTTTGCTTATATGTCAGTGTACACCTTGGAAAGACATCCCAAATTGGTTGTGAGTAATCACCACATCCTTAGATTAATTACCTGCCTGATAAACGTACAGCTTGCTTTATAGACTGAATTTAGTCTGTATTCAGTTCCTAACCACTGGGTCTCTTTACACCCAATTATGGAGCTCTTAAATGCACACACACAAACACACACACACACAGATAGAATTGCATTAAAGTGGGGAGAGTCACTGAGTTGCATCCACTTCAGGTAGCAGATTACAAAACTTTTGCATCAGTTCCTTGTTTCCAGCACATTTTTCCCATTCCCTGATACAGAGACCTTTTAACTTCTTTTTCTCTCTTCCATGCAATGAACATTTATCTGTGCTATACAGATAGTGACAATAATAACCTTCTGCATGAGCTGACTGTAATGGCCTTGCTCACGAGACAATGTGCTTCCTGATCACATCTCTAACTAGGAGTGAGCAAAAGGCCACTCTGTCTTTGCATATGAGTGCAAACAGAGGAGTGAGAAAGCGGTAGCCTGTAGAGCCTTTTCAGTGATAGCATCAGGAAACTATTACAATGCAAACTGAGTAGACCAAGACACTCTGGAGTTTGTGTCTGCCATACCTTCTCATCAACTGCCAGACTAAGGCCAGCGTGAGCGTACGGTTTCCTTCGTTCAGATCTTGCCCAGCGATGCCAACAAGGGAAAATTTGGCTTGATTCTTTCCCAGTTCCACTGCATAGTTGCAGTTTTCAAGCTGTTAATGACAGGGTCAATTAGTGTGGTTCAAAAATATTAAAAAAAAAAGAAGACAAGACGCCATTACTTTAAATTCTTTGGATTGCTTAGCCCAGGTCCTCCTGGGCAAACAGGAGCTCTGAGGCTCTGTGATAATACAGCTGTTTGACTACCAGCAGCCAATTCCATCCCAAAAATACCATGGTAAACAGTTAACATAGAAGGAAGTGTTACACTTCATCATCAGGGCCTGAAAAACAGATTACCCTGGAACACATGAATCTATGGCTCACAGGTACCCCCAGCACCACAGCACTGCACTGAGACAAAGGATTAGTGTCCCAGTCAATATTTTAGGTCAGTTAATCACTCTGGCCTAACTGGATGGAATTACTCATCCAGATAGCTGGGAGAAAGCTTTGCATTTAGCAGCAACTCTGTGATCGGTTCTTGAGGCATCTGGTCAAGAATGCTTAACATCACTGTCTTCATTCGATGTGGAGGGCAATGATCCAGACAGCTGCAATTAAACTGGTGCCATATGACTCACGGTGAAGATGCATTATAATTGGTGACAAAGACAGTAGCAAAAGTGGTCTGCAAATACAGTTTTTAAATATTGACACAAAAGGTGTCAAGTCTTTTTACTTTACAAATATTGTTCACCTGTCAGAGCTACTGAGTCAAATGTATGTTTCTTTTTCAGGATGAAAAATTATTCACTGACTAGACAAAAAAAATCATTTAATGTGCTGTACTTGGGACTTGAGAGCAACACCAGTGCCCACATTGCTGTTTGAAATGATATAGACATCCTTCTAGGATAAAGCATTGCTACTGGAGCTATTCCAGCTGTTTGTACCTTCTTCATGTTGCCACCCAGTTTAGGATATGGTGGTTTGTTCACTCTATTCCAGTCTACTGGCACTTTGATCTTTTCATAGAGCTGGAAGATAACCAAGGCATCTGACAGGTCACTGAAAACAATAAAAATGATATATCATTGTCCAAAGAATAGAAGAAAGGAACCCAACTAAACTATTAGTAGAGGCAAACTTAGTTTCCTAACAAAAAAAACCTCAAAAACAAAAACAAAAAACCAACAACAGAATCATATATTATTATAGGGTCCAAAAGTTTTAACATTTTTTTAAACAATTTGCTGGCTGTATTTATCGTCTGAAGGAAGTGTAATACCTCCTCTTACCTATATAAGTGATTTACACGTGGATTAACACCCAGGGAGTTCATCCAGTTCCTGAATGTCCTCTCTTCCCTTGTCTCACCTAAAACAACAGATACATCAATCAACAGGCCTGCAAAACACAACGCTCCAGTAAAATACATGTCTTGTGATGAAACCATAACTCAGAATTTACAGTGCACTGAACCATAAACAGAAGGAGACACTGGTTGACATGCGAAATAAGAGAGCACAGTGCAGCATGTAATATTTCTTCATGGCCTATATATTATAGTATTTAGGCAGATTGGCCTTGAAATGCCTTCAAGAACAGCCTGTGCCCTAGAATGAACAGTTTCTCTGTGAGGCTGAGAAAGAAGGACCCGAAGCTTAGCAAATGACCTGTACAAGGGTGGTCCTGACCCCAACCCAGAGCAAGCAGACAGCAGGTTTATGCAACATCTGATTTTTAAATTATATTCTCAATTAAGGGAATGCCAGATCAGCTCTAATTTCAACTAACGAGCACGTTCAATAGTCCATACTGGTTCAGACACCCCACAAACATTTTTGTCTTTTAACATGTGCTATCCGCAGAGCAGACCCCCAAAGTACCAGAAGCTACATGCAGGTAAAGAGCAGTCTCCCTTTCTCAAAGCTGCCTGTGCTAATGGTGCAGTGAATATATGTCTGAAAGACATAAGGATAGGTTATCGTATCATCAGCTCAGAGCTGGGGATACTGTGGCACGGGTGGCCAGAAACGTTCTTTGTTTGCATTTTCCTTACCTTCAATAGAGCTCCAGTCGATGTCCTGGTTCTCTGGCTTATGCAGGGCCGGGTATTTGTTGAACAAGTTGGCGATGAAGGCCAAGTTCAGCTTTGGGTTTCCCCGCACGACATCGGTGGCCGTGACGAACTGCCGGCAGCCCAGCCGCTCCGCCTGCTGCAGCATGCACTCCGCTCGCTGGACGTCGTCCTTCTCCTGCGCCGGCAGAAAACGGGGCCGTCAGCCTCACCCCACCGCCGGGCACTGCACGCAAGACCCACTCAGGCTCTCCGCCTGTGGACCTTGGTGTGGGGCCATCAAAGCATGTCCTTGTCCGATTTATAGCTATTCCCCTTCCCACTATTACGAATGGCAAGTCTGTGTTTTCAAATGGGCTCTACCTACAATCCAGCCATCTCACCGTACTGCTTTTACAGTTATATTCCATATAAAAGGGAACGGTTTGATGAAATTCCCAAATAAATAGATTTAAATATACTTGTTACATGTCAGTAGTTCATCAGTGTGGTTCAATGGTTGTTAAAGTTTCAGCGATAATATCTAATGAAAGGCAAAACCGATCATTTAATTCTTTGAAAGCTTTGATTTCTGAAATACAAGATCATGTTGCAATGCTAAAAAGAGTTTACTTGTTCTGGCATTCTGGTGCAACTCTTTGTTGGCCAGCAATGCAAGCAGCAGACAGAAAATAGCGGCATTTGCTCTAAACTTATCTCATCTTACCCTTAATCCTGACATGTCAATAGTAATAGCCGGAATGCCTTCTTCATCTCCCTTGGGGGCAACTTGGTTCAGCAAATGGTAATAAGCCTTTGAGTCCTGTGACAGACAGAGAAATTACAGGGAGGAAAAATTACATCTAAAGCTCAGGTTTTGCATGCCAGTGCTCCCCTGAACAATGTGCCTGCATGCTTCATTTTTATTACATCAGTCATTGGGATACATAATTAAATTAATTAAGCTGGAACCACTTAGCAATTCCTTCTTTATGCTGTATTTGCCAGATCTATTTCTTCCCTAAGCCAATATAGATGTATATGCTGCAGAATGTTCAACGCAGGAGACAAAATGCTTTGTGTTGCACTTACAAAAAGGACAGCAACAACGAAGAGATATTAGAATTGACTTAATCTGAACATTAAATTAGAGATAAGAAAAAGCATACCTTTATAATGTTGTAGAAGTCAGGCTGTTGAGCGTTTAATAAAAGAAAATGCAGAAGGAGAAAGCAGATGTTTAAAGCGGGGTTCAAAGCAACGCTGGAACAGTTATGGAAGAGAAAGCATAGTTTTCAAGCACAAAAGTTAAAACTGATAACAGTATCAGCATTTTTCAGGCAAAAGGGCAGGAACAAGACAAGGGTTTAACATGTTGTGTCTTTAACCTTTTGTGAAATGTAATGTTGCTTCCATGTGTGGAAAATATTAATCTCACTTCAGAAATAACTTAAAGAACTGAAAATAAAGGTACATGTCTAGGGACTTGACTAACTAGCCCAGCTAGTACTCTTCAAAATATAAAGCAGATTACCTGAATTATTTTAAATCTTATACATCTGTATTACAACCCAATAATAGGTTGTAATATAGGTCCAGCCTTTTCTAAACTAAAGCCAGGTCAAGAGGCATTTTAAGGACATTTAGGAAGGAGGAGAGCAATAGGGGCAGGGAACTGAAAATACAGGGACAGAGTCCATATGCCCTGCCCAGAGCCAGGAGCCGTTCCTTTCCCAGACATTTGGTGTGGTGGGGCTGGCAGTGATGACTAGGGGGTCGGGAGGAGGAGGAATACTGCTGAGTGGAAAGGTAAACCCCACTAAAATGATTTCATGTACCCAGCTCCATGTGTTCAGCAGAGGAGTCTCAGCTGCTTGTATTGTTTCAGTGCACAACCCCTGCCTGGAGGACAGGGATTTGGGTGTGGAGCTGCTATTGTCGGCCAGTGTTTCTCATACCTTGATGTCTGAGCTGAAGTTGTTGACTTTGTTGCATCCTGCATTCTCCAGGTGATAGTTTGCCCACCTCAGCAGCAGTTCCTCTGGAGACAACTTCATCAGATCCTCCAGGCTCTCTCCTTCTCTCAGAAGAGCGATCAAGGCTAAGCAGGGAAAAAAGAAAAAATTAATGATGTTGTGCATGCTTGTAGAGGAGAATGTATAACTATTTTCTCTCTTACACACTTTGATACCCTAATTTCTAAAAGTGAGTGACCGAAGTGTTGTAAAAATTCAAACCGGGTTAGCATGACAGAGGACGTAAACAGAAAAAGGGTCTCATCAATTAAATGAGGACAAGGCTGTTAATTGTGGATCCAGTAGTGGATCATATAGAAACGCAAGACAATTTCAGCATGGCCTAAGAACTACCCAATTTCCTTGCCTCAGATCTTAATGAGAAGATGGCGATGCTGAGCACAGGGGCAAGATGGGAATGAAAAAATGGACACAGACTTTCTGCAGCTTAGATGGAAGAAATTTCAGTGACCTTCACACTGAAACTGTATTCACACAGGTATTGTGAAGAACTTGCACATGACCTCATGCGCTCATGGGCCAGTAGGGTTAACTCACCTGTCAATTGGAGAAGATACCCTATTTATACAGAAAAATCAACATAGTCGTTATGTTCATAAAAGGAGGAAGAGGCAGGAGGGAAGGATCGGCCCTTGCAGGATGTTCAGCTGATCTCTGGAGCATGAAAGGCTTTAAAACAAGCTTTGAAAAGAACAACTAATAACATGAAAACTAATTGTTAACGAGATAAAAAGGGAGAGTGTGTCACACTAGTCTGATCTCCTTCCAATATCCTTTGTCATGCCTTGAAAGAAATATGGATTTGCTACATAAAGGAAACAGTGGAGACCTACTCTATCTGGAGTTCTGTAAATAATTTGATATAGGATGCTATGGGGTTAAACTGAACCAGAAGGAGATAACAGAAGCATTTGAATGTAGACAGTGGATTTTATGAAAAGAACAGTATTAACACACTGAGAGAGGTAAGGCTGGAACAAGGATTCTTGTGGAGTTGATCATGATTTTTGGATTAATGTTTTCATTTTTTTGGCATCAATTATTGTGGCACAAATACTAGCAATGTGCTAAAAATTTGATGATGATTTCACTAGGTGGCACAGTCAATACAGAGGACGATCAGGAAATCAGACAGAAAGAACTCGATGACAGTAATAAAAATGGAATGTAATTTAATAGTGCTATGTTCAAAGACATTCACTAGGGAATTAATATGAATAACCACTACTAGCTAAAAGCTTATATGGACAGAGGATGAGAACAACTTGAGTGTATTAGATGTCTTCTGTGCTACTCTGAGCCACCATGTGATGTGACCAGGGGGAAACCAAACACGATGTTAGTGCAATCCCATGGTGCATTTCCCACAGAGGTTCGGATGTATTCCTCCCTTGATACCATGTGCTCATGAGAGCTTATTGGAAATAGTGTCCCATATTCAAGAAAGGGGAATTTCACCTGAAACAGCTGCAGAGAAGGGCTATCAGGGCAAGAAAGAACCTGAAAAGAAATCAAAATGATCTTGGCTTTTCTATCCTGACAAACTGAAGTCTGAGATGAGAAGTGAAGGAGAAGATACCACAAAGGGAAAAATAGCTATTAAAGAAGGTAAGGCTACCTACAAAGGAATGGGAACTGGGAACTCTGGAAACTGGTGGCTCTGGCAATGAAAGAGATAGAAATGAGGAAGGGGTGAAGCAATTAAAGTATTACCTGCATTGCAACTGGAGAAAAGAAGCTAGATGAGCAGACTGTCCAGAGGTGCAGGGAACGAAGCAGCAAGAGTGGACTACATGTACAAACCCACAGCCTCACACTGAAGCTATTTCATGGAGAATTTTGGCATTGGAGAGAAAATCTGGAGTGCTGTGTCCAGTTTGGGGCTCCCCAGTACAAGAGAGATTGACAAACTGCAGTGAGTTTAGTGAAGGGAGACCAAGATGGTTGGGTTGGAGTGCGTGATATATGAAAAGACGATGAGAAAACTGGGTTTGTTTAGCCTGGAAAGAGGTCTAAGCAGGTCTTCAGCAATTACAGATGGGCCAGAGCTGTGTTTTCCCACTATGCACAGCAAAAGGATGAGAAGTTACAGTCACAAGGTGCAGGAAGGGAAATTCCAACTAGATAAAAGAAAAAAAAAAATCACAGCAAGAGTGGTTGGGCTCTGGAACAGGCTGTCCAGAGAGCACTGGAAAAGGAACTGAGCAAACTCATCTAATCTTGAGACTGGTATGGCTGTAAGTGGGTAGTTGGATGGCTGAACCAGAGGACCTCTGGGGTGGACCTCCAGAGCCTAAGTTATTCTGTGATTCTATAATTCTGATTTCACAAAGAAAGAGGAAATGTTGGCAATCAAGAGCAAGAAAAGAGTAAAGCTTCCTGAATGCAGTGTAGCATTTCCTTATCCCAGATTTAGTGCCAAAACACCTAGGTGTAAACCACCATTCCAGACCCAAGGAGCATGAAATTGTCTCTGCACATACAAGCCTACACACAGCCTTGGACTTCGGAGTGCTGGAACTTGTGAAAAGCAAGGGAAATTGGAGTAGTCAAGAAGACAGGCAAGAAATACTTGAAGTAAAAATTGAATTAAGATTTTTTTTTAAAAGAGTTTTATCCTAAAGACTGTTCAGCGATAACAGCAGAGCACTGAAATGAAGAGCCATACATACCTTCATTCCTGCTGATCTCTATGTCAGCAAAGAGTCCAATTTTGATGACTTGCCATAAAAGACCCAAAACCAGGTAAGGTTTCCCTTCTTTTAAGTCTTCAGCTCCAATGTTAACAACATGGCACCCAATGGCTGAAGCAGAGTTCAGGGCCAGGTTCAGATTTTCCTAGGGAAAGAAGAGAACTTCTGAATGATGCAGTAACTGGAGAGCTGAGGATATAGGAAGAGAGCACAGCCAAAACTAGGGAAATTTGTGAGCAGCTTCACTGTGAATGCATTTACGTACATGTCTGACCACAGGGAGCAGGGGAACGCAGAATCTCCTGCAATTACAGGTAAGTTCTGAGTCCCAACATGAAGACAGAAAGGACCTCTTCGGCAAAGGTGAAAGACCATGCCACAAGGCATTGGAGCTCAGAGCATATGTCTGCATTCACAGTGATGCAGAGAGGCTCAATCCTGGTTATCAAAACCAGGCTCTCCCTATAGCTAATGCACAAGTACACGTTCAAGTGCAGACTTAGCTTGAGCATGGGCAAGCTCTCCTCCATTCGGTCTTGCACACATGGAGGAAGGAGAGAGCTACAAGCCAGTCAAGCAGCAAATATTCCAGGCTCAGCTCTCCCTAAGCACTATGCAAAAGCCCTAACACCTAAGATACAAATAAGTTGCTAGCTGGCAATGTATACAAAAAGCACATGGTCATAGGAATCAGTATGCATAAACCTGCTGAGTTTTTAACTTTGCAGTTCAGCCAAGGTCAGAACTGGCCAAGACTGGATATTTTCTTTTTGAACATTGGAACATGGAGTCCTGGTTTGGGAGTGTACAGTGGAAGCAGAGGGATTCTGTGATTCACAGTGAGGGGCCGAAAGAAAGCGATGTTTCAGGAATGTTATGTTCCTTCACCACCTTATTCCTATTTAAAACAGAGGGTATAAGAAAATCTGACCCGCAAGTCTGCCCTATTCAGAAAGGTGGCTTGGTTATCAGAGGGCAAGTAAAGCAGGCAAAGAAGCCTGGAAAATATAATTTATCACAGATTCACATTTTTTTACAATAATATCATCACTGCTGGCATGACAGAGAGATTTGATTACATACAAAATGCAGAGAGAGACATAGTGTAAATTATCATAAGTTAGAAAAACTGGAGGACTTCAAATTAATTACCTTTTCTCCACCAGACAGCTGTAAAAGGGTTAAGTTAAAGTGGAAGCTCTATTGATCAAATCATGTCTACGTGTGACAGGGATTGATCTCAGCCGCATCACTAAGCTATGCTGCTGACCAAAACGATTAGAACTGAAAAATGTGGTATACAGCATAAAAATCCAATTTAATGGCTTCTGAGCTTACTTGAGCCTGGCTAATGTTCCATCAAATCAGAGTAGCTGAGGGATAAACTGGGTTAGGTTCATACCTATTCCATATATCTATTTATATTCTGTACCCAGATACCTAGATTCTGGTCATATAAAAATATCTCTCTACATACTGCTGTGTGAGAAACACAATAAACTTTAAATAGGTGAAAATTTGCTTTTTGTCCAGTTTTTAAATCATATACATGTGCACATAATAGAAAGAAAGAAGGGATTCAGTATTCAAGGTGAAAAAGTACTGATTGTAACAGGCAAGCAAAGGCCATGGTCCCATCTCAGGCACATCGCATACCACGGTACTTCCTGGATCACAGTGAATATTTTGGTGAGGAGATCAGGCTGCAACACAGCAATTGTGAATTCAAGTCCATGTCCATGCCTGTGTGACTTTGGAGGGGGGTTAAGCCTTCTGAGAGCTACTCCAACTGGAACTGATCACCGTATTATCTAGTTGCTCTTGCCATTTATGTGGCATCTACCACAAAGATATCTAAAGCTTTGAACTGGTAAACATTATACGTTATGAGGAGCAACTGAGGGAACAGGGTTGTTTAGCCTGGAGAAAAGGAGGCTGAGGGGAGACCCTACTGCTCTCTACAACTACCTGAAAGGAGGTTGTAGAGAGGTGGGGGTCAGTCTCTTCTCCCAAGTCACAGGTGATAGGACAAGAGGAAATGGCCTCAAGTTGCACCAGGGGAGGTTTAGGGCGGATATTAGAAAAAAATTCTTCCCTGAAAGGGTTATAAAGCATTGGAACAGGCTGCCCAGAGAAGTAGCTGCATCACCATCCCTGGAGGTATTTAAAAGACAGGTAGACGTGGTGCTTAGGGACATGGTTTATTGGTGGACTTGATAGTGCCAGGTTGACGGTTGGACTCAATGATCTTAAAGGTCCCTTCCAACCTAGACGATTCTATGATTCTATAAGTGCAAATAGAAACACTATTTACTCAGATTGCTCATATGTTTGGAAAGAAACAGAAATGTGAGTCTTTATGTTTTTATGCTGTGGACCTGTGCATCTCATTTTGCCACAAAGAACTTTGCCTGATTGTCTTGGGCAGGACCATGGTATCTTCATCCTTGCTCTAAGTGATTATATCAAAGCATCCAAATGGGAAAAGCAAAGAATACTGTTACATTTCAGTACCTGTATTGTGAAGGGTGTGAGTTTCTTTTTGTTGATTGTTCTCTCATCAATGGTATCTGGCACTGAAAAGTTGATCATCTTACTGGAAATAAAAGAAAAAAGAACAAGAAATACACTATTAGCTATGTGCACACAAAATACAGATATAGCTCTTATCACTACACTGTAGGACAAGTCAAAGAGCTGAAGAGTTACTGAACACATACAGGTAGTCAGCCTCTGTTTTTACATGTACACACACAGGCACACACAATACTTGAGCAGTTCTTTTGGATCACATGCAGATTGTACTATGGTCTGAGGCCAAGAATGCCACAAGGTGAAGTTGTTTGAGAAGTTCATTGTGCAGAAATTCCTGTGAAAGCACTCACTATTTTGTGCTGCTTTGTGTGAACCCCCAAAAGTCCTTGGACAAAAATAAAACCAAGTAACTCCTCAAATTTCACTGACTTCATCTTATTGCAAGGGCTCAGAGGCAAAGAAAACCTCTCACTTAACATGAAAGAAGCTTTGTATTTTTAAAGAGAAAAGGAGAAAAAAAATCTAGTATTATTAAGGCCCTGAATCTGCAAAGATTCATGAGCTTAATATAAAGTCAGCAGCTTCCATTTACTGCAAACTCACGGTTCCCATTTGTGAGAAAGATAGGTATTATTTACCAAAGCACTATGCCGTCACCGACCGCCTGGAAGAGGTCATCTGTTTCTGGATTCATTGGGACCACATGTTTACAGTCAGGGTCCTTCTCAAGGGCTTTATTAATCCAGTTGACAAAGGCATACTTTTCTTCCTCTGTGGACACAACATCAAATGCATCAGTTTGCTGTGCAATACCCCCACCATCATTTTACTTACAAAGGCAGAACTCCTGGGGGAGAAGGTTCTCCCATCAGTGTGACTGCTCAATGAACCCCTACAAGGGAAGAAGGCTCTGAGGAGGCAGGCAAATGGGCAGCAAGACAGCAATGGGCTTGAGCTGTTTAGTAGTCCTTCCATAGTCCTTCCCACTGACTGGGGTTGCCCGTTGTCATGAGGGCAGGCGTATTTTAGAGATTGGTAATGAAGTTCACATGATTCAAATGGATGTTGCAGTTGCTATGCTTTGCTAAGCATAATTTGTACTTGCACCAGAATTTGAATGCAGTCTTGTATCACTCCGCTAAATCTAAATCCCACGTAACTTCCAGTAAGCTCAAATAAGTGAACTCTGTATCGTACGTTACACCCTCCATGTGTGGGATATCTAGAAAATCCTGGCCAGGGTGTATTGGACTCTGACAAGCAGCATTCAGAGGGTAATGGGCAAATGTTCCCTGTAGTCCAACAGGCCTGTAACGTAGCTAACCTGTACCAGCAGCAGCTCACACCACCCCCAGTAACTCAAAGAAGGTGTTCTCTGTGCTCAGGTGGGTGGAGACCTTGGAAGCATCCTCTGCTCTCCCTTCTCTGGCGAGAGTTCTCCACCCCTGCCTCTGGAGAAGACAGCCAAGGGTGAGACGCCCTCACTGTGGAGCTGCTTCAGAGTGGGCTGTGCCCAGGAGGTGGCAGAAGCAACCACGGCTGCCCCAAACATTCAGCCTGAAGAAACAGGCTGGGAGAAGAGCTCTGATGGGGGTGTGCCCTCTTTAGGAAAAGGTCATGAGCCATTTTGGTTACAGGTGAGTTTACAGAAAGACTACCAGAGAGTTGGTAAAATGTACAAGGAAACGGGTTAGCAACAGCAGGGAATGCATGCTGCTGAGCAGGGACAACAACGGGACAGTCTTTGTGCTGCTGCTGCAGCCACGCTGGGAGGCTTTTCTCCAGCAGAGCTGCAATGCATTTACGGTAAGGGAAGCTAAGCTGGCTGGAGCTTCCTCCTGTAGCCACAAGGCTGTCCACCCCAGTAAACTAGCTCACACTATTTTTAACAAAGACCCCGCTCCAGTGCTTTGTCACCTTCGCAGCTCTTTGCCTTGTGCCAGCCTGGCCTGAACAGCTGCCAAAGCTCACCAAGGCCAGAGCACCTGGGTTTGCACCGAGATAAGGTGCAGATGATCTCCAAGGGCTTGTTCCTAGATGCTATCTATACGGGACAGTTGTACCTACCTGAGTAAGAGTGTTGTGTGCCAGCACTGGACTGCTCTGACGTCCCACCGATAGCACAAATCCCCTCCTTTTTGTTGATTTGTTTTCGGAACGACTTAGCAACGTCATCACTCTTCAGGTTTTGGAAAATCTTTCAAGCACAAGAGATAATTTTAAAATTTCAGAGGATTAAACCAAGCTAAAACAGTGAGCTCTTGGACCAGGAGACATGTGCTCTCTGCTTCATATGCAGGGAAGTACAGCTTAAGTATTATTCAGTGGGTTTCTGTGTAAAATCTGTGTATCTACTGCGGTAGAAGAGGATCATACACAGCTTTTGTGTTTTCAAAGCAGTGAACAAAGACCAGGTAAGTAAAAGAAATGTATATGGTATGAAACCACAGAGCTAAAATGTGTAGGAGGAGGGCCTTTAACAACTTTTGGTTTGAAGAAAGGAGAAATAAAAACCTGTTTCTCCATCCCAAGGGAAATTCCACTATTTTAGTATTTGCTTTC
>KZ507023.1:34288-48062 GCA_002844005.1 Limosa lapponica baueri | reverse complement strand
TTTTTCTTACAGACCTTTTTCAAATCCTTAATTATTTCTATTGCTGTCCACAAGATCTCCCTGAATGCTACAAAACCTTTCTGAGATAGGGAAGAGGGCACCAAATGGATGCATGCCTTAAATCTAACGTCTTATTTGCACAGGAAAACTAGGAGTGGGTGTTTCCTTATCAGAGATGCTTGCTAAGCACTCTTAACGCCCTCTCTTGAGTTATTACAGCTTTTGCAGAAGGTGAGGGACTCAGATTTTCCACCTTAAGAGTATGGTATTTTATATTCATCTCACTTAGAATGAGCTCAATACTGTGTCATCAGTACACAGCACTGATTCATACCAGTACATACCAATAGGCACCAGCCTAAAACAATGAGCCAACAGGCTTATAAATGCAAGGACAGCAGGGATGAGATTTAAAGTATGACGGATTTATAAGGCAAGCATAAACAACAAAATTTCATATATTTGCCATGTGAACCATGAATCCCGTTCTCTTTTTCTGTCTTATTTCATGACCTACTGGAATGTTGCTGTGTATACCTAATAATGCCGTCTCGCCAAATGTTATTAAACTTAGTCTTTACACATAACCCCAGCTGAAGTCCTGTCATGACAACACACTATTTAAATTCTGCACTGTGCGTCCTTGAAGCATCACACAAATAACAGTTCTGTTGGGCAGTATTGAAATACATTTAACTGATATGGTGCCATAGGTAACTTCTACCTGTACCTGGTTAACTTGTACCTGTGTGATGTTCATTTGTGGTATTGCTGACAATGTATGATTATATGACAATGATCTCTCTCATGTAATTTCTTACACGGGGCAGGATACTGCAGGCAATCATTACAGTATCAATTTCCTAGAATTGTGTTGAATTGTAACTCTTCAATATAAATATCTTGTATTTTGCAATAAAGTATGCTTACAGTTAGCAGCAGGCTAGCTGGTGTTATGATAGGACGTATTGTGATATTGAGTTAAATGTCCATTACTGTCCCACATTAGAAAAATAATACACTTGAAATACAGCTCCAGTCTTAGGGTCAAAATCCAAACACAGCTACTTTGAGATTTACTTGCATGAAAGGCAGAAGAGTTAGAGAGGGGTGTTCCTCCAGTTACAGGCAAAGACTTTAGGAAACAGCTAAGATGATTTTCTGCAAACTAAGTACCATAAATTAACATGCACTGTGTCTAATCACTCACAGAGGGAGGACTATAACTACAAATAGACCATGTCCCAGAGCCACAACTGAACAGGTCAGAAACCTCCTTTCCCCTCTGTTGCCACAAACACTTCAAAAGCTTTGCCCCTTATCGCCCCTGTGCCTGAAGGAGCTTTCTTTCCACGCACCTTTTGCATCACTGACACTCTCATCCTGCTGCCCGTGCCACGCAGCCACGCTTCGCTGCAGGTCTGCCAGACCGTGTCACCACAGGCTTCAAACCCTTCCTCAGCTTTTTCCCCTCCTCTCCTCTGCCTCTGCCTCGGCTCTCCTCTGCCTTTGCCTTGGCTCTCCTCTGCCTTTGCCTCAACCCCACAGCTCTGAGTAGCAGCACGGGTCCACTCCCTCCTCCTCGCCTGCCAAGGGGCTCTCACCTCCCTCCTCTTCACCCCCGGGAGCCTTGGAGAGCCTTGGAAAGCCTCAGGAAGGGCAGCAACGGCCCACTTTCTTCCCGTCATTGAGCTTGGATATTTCTTAGCAAGGTAAGTGGCAACCCAAAAAGCCTGCAGGAACCATTGATCCCATTTCCATCAATGAATGGGAGTGATATTCGAAGGAACTGGGGCATCTGCCTAAGAAGAGGTCCAGCAGCTTCTTCTTACTTGGCAGCATTGTGTTCTGGCAGCTCAGAGGGGGTTTGCGGGGATCCCCAGCTGAGGAGGGAGCTGAGGTCTCCTATAAGTAAACAATTTCTTTGTGGGAAGTGGGGAACAGTATTCCCACAGTGGCCTTTTTGGGTACAACCACCTCTTGGCTCTTGTGTTTGTAACGGCCCACTGCCATCTCCCAAGATCTTTGCCTTCCTGCAGGCTGCTTCTGCTTTGGGGAATGAGTTTCTCCAAAAGCCATTCTTTTGCAAAATCACATTCGTATAATGCAACGCCTTCCTTGCCACCGCTGATACAGTCACGGGTTGTGGACACATCCTCCATCGAAGAACATACACAGGATGGGAACGGTGTGGTGGTAGAGCAGAGCAGCACAGATCTTCCAAGCTGACAGTGGAACCTTCCTGCGGACCTTGCAAAGTATCTTTGTTTTAATGACAGCACAATTTTAAATGAACCCTTTGAGGGGAACCTCCTGGTCCATGAAAAACTAGGACAAATCAAAATGAATGGAAATTATTTAAAAGTGATCTCATTTAAACAAATAATATCTTGCTCTTATATAAGTACAGAGGACCCGATCTAATTCCCACTACAGTTTGATGTGATCTGAATCACACCTTTATTCCGTGTGACCCTGTTCTTGTTCCTATTAAAGTCAGTGACACTTCCCGCAGCCACTAGTGGTTTAGGCACTGAAATGCCTGCCTCATTTCTGAAAATGGACCCTGAGAACTTAAATGCTGTTGAAAGGTAAATGAGTCCTTGTGAAGCAGGAGTCATTACTCTGATGGCATGTGCTCAGGTGGGGGAAGGTAATCTGACCCACTGCTGGGACGGTCTATGTTAGCAATCACCCTGAAATGCCATGTGTGATCTCTGCGGGAGAGAGAATAATAATAAAGACTGGGGGCTTTGCAGAACGCATGTGAAAATAATAGCTTTTATGCTATATTCTTCCCGCATTACATCTGCCAGAAAAAGCCTTGAGAATGCAAAGCAATGGTAGGTGACCCCATTGAACCCGTCACAACGTGGATACCGGGGTCTTTCGGGGGTGGAATCATGATACCATGAAATATCTGTTGTTGCAACAAGAGCATCTCACTCCGTGTCTCCATCTGTTTATGCAGGAAGGAGTGGGGCAGACCTACCCCTGCAGGGCTTCACCTTCAGCTGGACTCTGCCACCATGCTCTCCCTCCCTTAGACAGGGGATCTGCGACCCCCATGCATCCACCACCCTCCATCCAGGACCCACCAACCCCCATGGACCTCTTGTATCGGCATTCCCAGCAGCACCCTGCAGAGCTGCTGCATGGAGCCAGAGGAGGAGGGAGAAAGAAGCGTGGAGGGCGATGGCCCATGCCTACACAGCTGTGAAGAAAATGAAGGGAAACCTCTGCCACACAGCAGAGCTGGCAACTCCCAGTGCAAATCTGCAAAAAGACATTGACACTTGGGCAGGGAGGGACATCCAGGGTTGTACAGTGGCATGCCCGGAGACAGAGGCATGAAAAAAAAAGTTCTCTCATACTGAAAAGCGTGGGTTTGGTGGGGTCAGTCTGAGAAGCAGTGGCTCTCCAAACCTCACCCTTTTCCCTGGAGGTGGGCACAGGAATGGCGAGGAGGATAACGTCCTGTTAAACCTAGGCTGGGAGACTGGTGTATGATCTCACGTGCTTATGCAGCTTTCGGTTTCTAAACCCTTAACTCTGAAAATCTGTCTTTGAGTCTTCTGAGGAAATCTTTATTTTGGTTTCACTGACAGGCTGTCTTATTTAGGAATCAAGATGAGACACAAAGATCAAATAATCTGTGAGTAGGCTGTTTCCACAAAGCAAAGCAAAAGATCGCTCCTAAGCAGGGGGTACAACCTACGATCAGCCTAGAAAGGTTTACACTCCCCAAAACATATGTTCAAGGGCCTAGGAGAGGACAGTCCCTGCTGGCAGAGGAGGAGACGGGGCAATGATCAATCACTGGCCTTGGAGCTGGTTGTTCCCTCAGCAGAAGGAGCCAGACATCCCTGTGAAACAAAACGCAGATACCTCTGGGGCCATGGATGAACTTTAGGCTGTCAGACTTGGTACCAGAGTCCCACAGCTGTCATTTGCTTCAAAAGCTCCTGCACTGAAATAACTGATTGTGTCTGAACCTTTTCCTTACAGCCCAGTCCCAGGCCCTTGCGGTAAGAGCTTAGCTTTACTTAAAAGGCATAAAGAACAAGATTAATTTCGTGTAAGCAGTCTGAACTTTGAAGGAGAGGCATTAAAGCAAGTGAAAAATGAAATAGCAGGGGGAAAAAAAAAACCCTGTAAAATGAAAGCAAAGCTAAATAAATAACATGAAAGTGTACACCCCACTACAAATTTAATAGGCTACACCCAACCATGAATTATTGAGCAGAACCATCCATTTGCTGTGACAGGGAGTACTAGTGAAATATTAATAACGGTGCATGAGCTAACCTTGGGTTTTACTTGTGGGGGGAGTGAAGAAGAGGTTGGGAAAGCCTGGCCACTGCTAACCAGCTGAGTGACCACGTTCTATGGCTTGCCCCCAGGGCCGACTGCCCTGGGAAGAGGGCACGTGCCCCCAGCTCTCCCGGGAAAGCCTCCAACTCCTGCCTCTCAGAGTCCGGCCCAGCTGATAAACCCATTTCCAGAAGGATACAGGTCTAGAAGTGTCATTCGTGGGGGCTGTTGCAACAGTATAAGGGGAGACCTTATAGCAGCCTTCCAGTACCTTTAGGGAACCTACAGGAGAGATGGGGAGGGACTCTTAATCAGGAAGTGTAGTGATAGGACGAGGGGTAACGGTTTTAAACTGAAAGAGGGGACATTTAGATTAGATACTAGGAAGAAATTATTTACTGTGAGGGTGGTGAGGCACTGGAACAGGTTGCCCAGGGAAGTTGTGGATGCCCCATCCCTGGAAGTGTTCAAGGCCAGGCTGAATGGGGCTTTGAGCAACCTGGTCTGCTGGGAGGTGTCCCTGCCCAGGGCAGGGGGTTGGAACTAGATGATCTTTAAGGTCCCTTCCAACTCTAACCATTCTGTGATTCTATAATATTGGTTCCCACAGGCTGGTTTTTTTTTTGCGCTCCTGTGAAAACCAGAGTCTTGGTTAGACCCTGACTCAGCCCAAATCTAATTTCTAGCTATTCTGATTTTTTTCTTAGGAAACATTTAACCTTTGTGATGGTAGGAAAAGTATGAAAACATGACTTTGGTGGCTTAGCTGGCCAGAGGCTTATAGGAGTGAAAAGCATGGAGAAACAGACAGTAAAAATGTTTTATTTTTAATTATAATAATTATGACAGGGTTTTTTGCAAAGCTGGGAGGAAACAAAGTCATGATTTTTGAGAACCTGGATCTGTCACACAGTTCACCAACCTTCTTATTTATCTGTTACACTTACAGCCTCAATCTCACCCAATTTTTGGCGAGTGAACCATGGGTGGGTTTGGCACAGTAGCAAAATGGGCTTCCCCTGGCCCCCTCCCCTGCCTGCTACGTGGGCGCAGGGTTCCGCTGTGTGCCCAGGGTGGCTGTCCCAGCAAAGATAAATCACTTCTGCTGGGAACCCAGACGCCGCCATCCCACCACCAGAATCTCAAATACCTGTCTTCTGCTACAAACTGGGGCGACAGCAGGGAAAAAAAACCACCCCAACAAACAATTATAAATGAAGCTGCTTTCCCGAACAAATTTTCCACAGGTGGCTTTTTGCCAAGAAAAGAATAATCCAATTTGCTTTGCATCCAGACAGAAATCTGCACACAAACACCTGCAGGACTGAACAAAATGTTGTGTGCAGACAGGCACACTTGTATACATACCTTCTTGTATAATTTATCATCATATTTAGATTTTATAATGTTTAGGGATTAGGTTTTTAAATATTTTAGGTTTTAGAATGTTTTTAAAGGTTTTTAACTGTTTTACGTTTTTAAATGTTGGTAATTTTAACCTCCTTAGTCTGTTTGCTCTGCTTTTAACTTATTTTTCTTTTTTTTTTTTCCCCACTCAGCTTCTTTAAAAGCTGCATTCCTGTATCTCTTCCTCTTTTTTTTTTTTTTTGGCGTGTTTCCCTTTATTCTTTCATTTTTCCTTGGCACATTTTCTATATTTTTTCCCTTTCTCCCTCTACCTCTTGCCATTTCCTCACTCCCTGACTCCTGCCCTCACGGTGCTCTTCTGCTAGCCGCCTTCATAATATTTCTAAGGTTATTCATCTCAGAAGCCCCACTTCTTTTTGCAGCCTTTTTGCAGCATTTTCCAAGCCTGGGGTCAACAGCCTGAAATTCTGCACAGAAACTGCTGCTTAGAAACCCATAAGAGCAGTTATTAGTTCCCTGTTGGGAGGGGAAGTTTGCTTCTCCTAGGAGGAACTTGCTGTCTTTCTACAGCACATTGGAAAAAAAAAACCCAACAATATCAGTGTTAGGCTGACTGTGTGCTGCATTGGGTGACGGCCTTTCACTCAGAAGGAACACATCCTGCCTCAACTGAAGCTGCAGGAAGACCAAAAAAAGATTTCTGGGGGTTTTCTTGGTGGAGGCATTAGCATGGGAATTAAACATGGGAGATACCTGAGGTCAGGCTTCCCGCAAAAAGGTCCTGAATCCAACAAACTCTTACCTGGTGCATCTCTATCTTTGGAAAAGGAATGCCTACAAGGCCACCCTCATTCCCAACTAATTTAGTCCCAGTACTGTTTTTACATGGTGGTTAAGAAAATATCTGAGTCAGACCTCGTATTTGGGGAATCCCTTCCATGTAAACAAACAAATATTAGGGGAAATATTAGGGGAAAAAGCTTGGGAAGGGGGAGACATTTCTGCCCCCTCTGCCTGCTAGCAATCATGAACACCGATTACAGCTGGTCTTAGCTGTAATTCTGCTTCAGCTCAAGCCCCACAAAAACTCAGTTATGATCCCTTCATGTTTTCAGAATCAGTTTTGCTTTTCACAAATAAGCAAAACCGAGCTTTCCCTTGTCTCCTTTTTTTTTTTATCCTGTTGGTCAGACCTTCCTGTCCTCATGGCTGGCACTGATACCTCTTGGAAGCTCAGCTGAGATAAAGTTGAAGAGATGTGGATATGCTCTGCAAGGCAATTGAAGGGTATCCATCCAAAGAGACGTTCCTATTGTGGAAGCCTATAGAGAGCAGTAGCCAGACTTTGGCGGTAACAGTGGCCAAGATTGTGAGGCTTCACACTCCTGAGCAGAAGTTTGAGGAAGCCTGGATAAGTTTTAGCAAACAACGTATTTAGTACCTGACTAAAATACGGTCAGAAAAACCCTCTATATTAGGATAATTAAGTTACCAATCATACAGAAGGCACACATTGTAAAAAAAGAAAACTAGACTTTACTTTTGCTGACTGCTTAAAGTGAAAGACCTTTGAGGGAACAGAGATGGAAGATCCACCACCAGAAAGCAAGGACCAAGAGTGAAGTGTCAGATGCATATCAGGTGGCATGAGTTTGCCACAGATGCTGCCACAGAGAAACACAGATGCTGCTTGTGTTTCTACTAGTGGGTACTGCACAGGAGCTGCCTGCACTGCTAGAAAACGGGCAGAGCACATCCTCAGACAAGCAGAGGAGCTCCTCATCTCCTCATCCTCACTTAGCTGCTCCATTTTCTGTGCTGCTGTGGCCAACGCACACTGAAAGCTAATTAGGCGAAGTCATTGGGTGTGTTTTCAAATGTCGGAAGACGCAAAATAGCCCCTAAACAACTGTTCTTGAAAAGGTGCACGAAACATGAGCTCGAGTGTCACCTAAAAGACAGATAAACTTGAAACAAACATTAATTGCTCTTTTGATACAGCATTCAAGAGGCACAGGGGAAACCAAAACGTTAAACAATTTGGTAGCAAATGAAAACTCCATAACTGTATTGATCTTGGGTGTGTGTTTGTCAGTGGTGTCAGGAATTTAGAAACCAAGGTCTTCTGCAGGGCAGAGCCAGGAGACAAGCCTTGTACTATCCAAGTGACGCACAACAGTAATCCCGGTGAGTGCCTTCTAAACCGGTAGCAAATATGTGGCTGGCAAGTGCTGTCATGGGCAATATGTACAGACTGGCCATGAAGCCCACTCCAAAACTCAGGACCAGTACCATGAGCCACAGTGCTACCCAAGGATGAAAATGGCCTTAGTCTCTGTGAATGCTGGCCAGAAGCCATCCTCCCCGGCACCTCAAGTTTGTATAGAAGAATGGGTAATGCAGCCGGGAATTTTTCTTCCAGAACGTTCCTGACTGCTCAGCTATTTTTCCCTTCACATCTTTGTGTCTTCTTTGTTCCTAGGGCTGGTTTCTACCAGAACTCCTGGAGCCTTCAGGCGCTGTGGTTCCAGGAGTGAAGACAGAGGATAAGGAAGCTTCCTCAAAGGGTTTGCACTCTCCCAGATGAGAGAGGGAGGTAAGAGAAACCTGATATAACAGACAGACAGGAGAATGGTTTGCTCTACCACCATCATTCAGAGAGATGCAAAGGGTGGGGGAAGAAGAAACCAGGAGCATCTTCAGTTTTGATTCCAATCCCCTTTACTAGCCAGGGCTGAAGGACAGGCACACAGGAGAGGTGGAATGAGACTGGGATAAAAGATTAGCACAAACCACCTAATAGCTCAAGGGCAAAAGGGTTCAGCGTCAAGAGTGGCAGGAGCAGTCTGCCCACTGGTTAAACTTGCTTTGGCTGGTTTAATGCTCCTTCAGGCATTTCTTTGCCTTTTCCCACCTGGTGAGTTATGAGCTTCACATGAGCTGCAATGAGTTTCCTACATGACAGTAACTCTAAATCCTTTTCAAAGCATCAGTGTGGAAAGTGTCTTAAGTTTTAGGTATAACAAAATATGTTCCTCAGCTCTTCATAGCATTACATATTACCTGACTGAGTAGCGTGCAATGAAATATCTGTTTTAGCTGTCAGAAACACTGGACAGCCAAACTACAGCAGAGCCAGGCAAAGATCTCAGACTGAAGAAAATCCCACCAGTTTGCCTGGTCCCTCTCCCTCCTCTGCACATGAGCTGTTCCTGCAACTGCAAGAGGAAGAAAAACTGGGGGGTGCCTCTGATGGTCTGCAACCATCCCCTACAAACCAATCTGCTCCTTACTCATTTCACAGAGAAGTAAGACCCACCGTGCTCCTGTGCAGCACAGTGATACTGTACGTGCGTCCTCCACTGCAGGCTCTGAATTGCACATCACGTTTGAACAAGAGGGTTCTCAGGTGCCTTTGCAAAGGCTAGATTTAGTTCAGCCTGTTCACGTTTCCTCAGTAGTTTCAGTTGCATGTTGCAATCTCTGTTTCCTCCATGGCTGAAGAGCTGTTACCTTCCATTTGAAAAACAAGTGTATCTCCACACCCCAGTGAGATCTCAGTACTGTGGGCTTGTTCTACTTAAAGCTCAGGGACACCTGCATTTCTGGCCATGGCCGCATGAATGAGGCACCATGAGGACAGCTGGCATGTGAACTACGATGCTCCAGCTACTTTACACCCAACGGTACAGTCCAGCAATGAATGCAAGAGATGTTGACTCATAAATGAGAGAAATTACTATGCCTTTAGTAAAATCCTGTGCACAGGCTGCTCCGCAGCCTCCCCACAAAACTTTGTGGTCTCCCTTTCTTCTCCGCACACAGGTGTCCGCAGCCACAAACCACAGCTTTTGCTACCTGCCCTTGCAAAATAAGTGAACATTTAAGGAAAAGCTGTGTGGTTCTGTCCAAAATTTCTGGGGCACAACACTGCATGGGTTCTGTGCACCTGAGCCAATGCAGGAGAGTCCTCAAGTCCCACCCCAAGAAAGCCTCTGAGAGGAAGGATGAGAGGATAAATACATAGCAGAGACATGGTGGTCATAGCCTAAAGGGATACCAATCTTGCAGCTATGAGGTTTTCTGGTTATCATTGGTTACATTTAACTAAGGGCATGTAAGCACTGAAGGTAGAATAGTGCATAAATAGCTGTTTTCTTAAAAAAGCTAGCTCAAATGCAATTGAGTAGCAATCCAACTGCCACTGACTAATGTATTCTTCTTATTTAAAAAAAGACATATTTTTAATATATATGTATATCTGAGAGAGATCTCCCATGGTTTGAAATAGTGGTGCAACCCTTGGACAGTCCTTCCTCTTCTGACTTTCTGCTTGTCTCTCTGGGACATGTAATTGTGAAAGTAGATGTTGATGAGGCCTGGATATTGGGATGCAAATGAGAACTGCACATAAAGGTAAGTGTTTGGACACACAGCTTTGCAGCAAGGGCAACCAGCAGGGGTTATCTGAAAATCAGTGTAAAATGCCAAGCCTCACCTGAGGGCTGCCTTTGAATGGCTTGAAAATCTGTTTTCTCATCTATGCGTGTAGCATCCACACAAAAATATTGGGGCTCACTGGTATAACACAGTATTAAGACTGCACTGCTTTTTTAACTGAACACCCAAAATGAAAAGAAGGCAGGAGAGGGACAGTATTTCTTAAAAAAAATGTGATTAATATTAACAAATATTTTTATTCCTTCTGATACTAGATATCAGATGTAAAATGTGTCAGTTATCCCACCGAAGGTGGGTCTAAGGATTATTAGTAAGGACATTTTCCTTCTCTGATTGACTATAAATCCCTTTCTCATTTTCTCAGAAGTCTCTCTCCTTTGGTATCTCTTTTTAGACCTAGCAATCTCTCTGATGCAAACTGACGATATAAGAACTCTGTTTTCAATACAGAAATAAAGAAACTGATTACTGCCTCATCCTGTAAAGCATTTACCATCATCAAGACACAAAATGTGCAAAACATTATTTTCTCTTCGCAAGACTTTTGTTTTTAATTCTTTGTTACCAAATGCCCTGTGCATACTGACACCCCCAGTATACTACCTAGAACCCAACAACTTCTGCAAATATCAGGCTTCCTACTGACGCACATATTCAAAGAGTTTCTTTTTGAAGAGTTTACGGTTGGTGTTAATTCAGAGAAACACGCTCCCATGAGCATGGGAGACCTACAGGGGCCGACAACCCCACCTCATCAGGAAGGGGGCTGTACAGTGTTACTTCCTCTGCCCCTGTGTCCCCTCGCACCATCTATCCACGTGATGTGTATGTTATTACTGCACCACTTCACAGGCAGCAGGTGCCCCCAGGCTTATCAGTTAATGGCACCACAGGTCTCTCACACCAGGTCCAGGGGAGCCTGTTTCCACACTCAGAGATGGCTTCTTTCCAGGGGGCAACCCTACCAGCCAGCTTGGTGAGGCATTTGGCTTTGGGTACCTGGTGAGAAGGATGTTTTCCTCCGATTCTTGGTCTTTTTAGCAAGGGGAGCTCATCCAAGTGAGGAGTTACTCTGCGTAGCCTTACAACAGAGCGGTCAGTGAGGATCCCCTCAATAAGCAAGGTCCAAGCCAATGGGCTCATGGAGAAATGGCAAGGTGGATATTTTAAAACAGAGCTGTTAGGAGAAACTAATGGTTTTTTAATAAAGAACGCATAAGCTACTTCATTTTAATTCACAGGCAAAAGTAAGTGTTGTGACATTGCTGCTCACTGTGTGTCCCTGCTCGCGCTTCCTGTGTTAATCACAGTTCTGATTAACTTCGCTCATTAAAGTTAAGCTGATCAAGTCACTAACATGCAAATGACCTCACTTCGCCTGCAAAATGTAATTCAAGCTATTTCCACTTATATTGTGTGGTCTTTGCTGTTTTCTCTAACCCCAAGGGGAACCGGGTGAACTCCAAGATCCAGAACCCCAAGACTTGCACAAACTTCTAGTCTGCAGGTCTTCCAGAAAGCCTGGATGCATTCTCTTCCCTGGGGCCTTAAGGAGTACAGTACAGCTTTCTGACGGTAGCTGCTCAGCACTTTCCAGAGACTGTTCTATTTTTTTCCCTGTCTTAAACTGGGTAATCTGAAATCTAAGTTTTATTTTGAAAACTCTGGCCTGGATACGTAGGTGAAAAAGCTAAGGAGCAAAGTCATGACACCTGTCTATAAAGACAGCAAACCTACAGGGAGGGGAAGAAGAGAAAAATAGTCTGCCAAAGCTAACTAATAGGATCCACTTACATTTTTGAGAGTTTACAACCAATATTTCACAATAAAAATCTCACAAACTGAATTTAATATTTCTCCTTGCAGAGTGTCAGGCAAGCAAGGACTGTACACAAATCAACAGGCCATAAATGCTAGAAAAGTTTGCTGACACTTAGGTGTACAGATGCTTTCGAATTTAAAAGTAGGGTAAAAGTTGTATAATTTGTAAAGAGATTTTTATATGTGGCATAAACTATTTCTTTTCTCGTAAATGCAAAAAAGTATTTGTCTGTAAGATACACTGAAGTCTAATCTTTTGAGATCTTCCCATAAGCAACAGAATAAAAATTATATTAATAACTTCCTATGGTCAATTACTTTATATAAAAATTAAAGAATGTTCTTACGTATCTTTACATAATCCGAAACAAAGAAGTTGTTTCTAGAGGTACTATTTTTAGGTATGTCTTCAGTGATTGAATTTGAGACTTCTGCTTAAGAGCAGACACTG
The DNA here is from genome assembly GCA_002844005.1 of Limosa lapponica baueri. Taxonomy (NCBI): domain Eukaryota; kingdom Metazoa; phylum Chordata; class Aves; order Charadriiformes; family Scolopacidae; genus Limosa; species Limosa lapponica. The sequence continues at coordinate 35,647 of KZ507023.1, read as the reverse complement.
AGGTTTGCATTTTTCCTTGTTATTTAACATGATGAAAATATAAAACTATTATAAAAAAACAAACAAACAAACAAACAAACAAACCAGGAACTCTGGCTTTTTTTCAGATTTCTTTTCACTCAATTCCACTCTTACCCAGCACACTGGCTCCCTTTTACACACAAGAAAATTATACTTTTTTGTATTTTTTTTCTGCCCTGAGAGAGATAGGCAATTCAATCCCAACATGGCAACAAGCATTTATAAGAACTTAACAAAACTGCTTTTATTTCAGGTTTAGGCAACATACCAGCACAGTGACAGGAACTGTAATGAGGAAAAAAATTCCACTTTGATAAGAAAGATGGCTATTTCTGCTTATAGGAACAAAAACATTTTGTAAAATACTTGGGTCTCTGAAACAAATATTTCTTCACTGCAGTTTTACAGTGACTTATCTTCGGGGAAATCAACTCCAGTAATGATGCTGACCTCCTTTTCCAAAAACTTTCAGACTCACTGATTTAAGTGTGATGTGAAAGGCATGGGCTGCCTCTCTGCTGTCCCAGATACTTTGACACTAGAGTTTTAACCACGCTTTTGCATCCTGTGGTACCCAGTTTAAACATGCTAAGGAGAAAGGAGCGTGGATATGTTGGCTGGAAGGGACCCCTGGAGTTCATCTACCCAAATCTCATGCTCAGTGGGTTACATTAAAATGCAATGCTACAAGGGTGGAAACTTTTCTGATGTAAAAGCACACATGCTTACTTAGCTCATACATATGGGTGTTCCCAGCTAAAATGGTCCACTTTCTGCAGAATAGAGGCTTGCAAGAACCAAATGAAATGTGTTGACCTTCTTCTGAGATTTTCTTTTAAGAAAAAGCCCTACAAAACAACTTCTGTGGCTTCCTGAAACAGTAGTAGTCAAGGGCATACCTTTACCATCTAATAAAGGTCTACTAGTGCTAAAATATCACAACAGGAAAGGAAGAGCAAATATTGAAGGTTCAATAATGAAAACTAACAAAGACAAATAAATTTTAAACTAGAGAAATTTTAACTAGGGAAATACGTTAAATATTGATTCAGAATAAAACTCTAAAAAAAAAGTATAAGGATGATCACAATAGGAACAGATTATATATAACTAAAGCAAATTAAAACATAAATTAGGTTTATTCAAAATGATGATTAAGTGGACTAGCTATCTTCCAATAAGAGAAAAGGAAACTGGACTAGCTGTCTTCCTATAAGTGAGAAGGAAATGAATGCACTGTAAATATTAAATGTCACCAGGTCACTAGGTAAGGTAGGAAGGAAAAGAGGAAGCCTACAGACTGCAGACGTTTGCACGGGGAGTATTCCCTTCCCTAAC
>KZ507022.1:58453-69982 GCA_002844005.1 Limosa lapponica baueri | reverse complement strand
TAACATGCTCTAAGCAATCCTGCTTCAGCAGGGGAGTTGGACTAGATGATCTATATGGTCCCTTCCAACTCTAAAAAAAAATTCAGTGAAAAATTCAGTGAAATTCAGTGAGAGAAACAGGTATTTTTCAAATAAAGTGAAGTGAGCTGTCTTCTTAAGGTGTTTCTCTTTTTCAGCTGACTCTAAAAGGAGCCTAAATGACTAGCTTGTACCTGTAGCTACACAGAACTAAATCAATTCTCAAGAAATTACTTCCCTGGAATACTATTATAAAATGGATAAATTATGTGACAGAATCTCTGATTCTTTGTGATGCAAATGAATATTACAGATATTCTTCAACAGCAAAAGTTTACTAGGCATATACTCTTTAGAACCACAACAATTTGTATACTCTTAGCAAAATACCAGAGTGAGCATAGCCAGGGACTCACACAGTTACCTACTATTTCTTAATTAAATGATAACATGGTTTCCTAAGACATGACATAGCAGTAAACTATTTGCAAATGCTAGCCTAAAAAAATGGATCACGTAAAACTTCACCAAGCTTAAGCTGTACAAAACCTAGAGATCTGAACAAAATCAACTACTACATGCAGATTTCAAAAGGTATGCTAGAACAGTTATACAGAAGCTACTTTAAAAAAAATAAATCTCACCGTTCCTGGTATTTGTAGCCGCAACATACACACTCAAACTTCCATGAAAACGAATGCAAGAATAGTTTCTCAGCTTGTTGATCCAGCTGTAAGAGCAGAGGGAGCGCAAACACTGGACTCTCCTGCTCGCCTTCAAAGATGGGGCAGAAAAAAGTCACTGAATATTTGAAATCAGCTTTCAGTACTTCAAAAATGAAGAATATAAGCTTATTGCTATGATATGAAATCCAGTTATCCCTTCAAGGCTGTATTTCTAATCCTCACAGCAAAGGGATCGATCCATGTTATTAGGTTGTTATCAATGACAACCTCATGACCACAGCAGAGTTACAAAGACGAGAATATGCTCTCTAAAAAGTCAAAAACAGCCAAGGGACAAAGCAGCTGATCACACTGTAAAGTATGTGCATGTCACCAATAAAATAATAAAAAAAAAGGATTTGCAAGCTGTCTTGGATGCATGTATACATTCATATTTTTACATACTGACATGCTACAAGGCTTTATATGTAGAGTTTCCTGAAAGTAAATACTGAAATGCTGCACTAGTTACTTACCCAATTCACACTTAAGCCGAGGTTGAAGCTGTGTAAAAATTCTGTTTCTGATTTCATTGAGATGCAATTCTGCTTTTGGAAGAACATCTAAAGAAAAAAAAATACATATGCTTTCGTGTATGTATGTGTAACACCCCCACCCTTTCACACACACGTGTATCTCTAACATGGAGTCACTCTCTGCAAGCTGATGCCTTTCACATTGACCTGTTTGCCTAAAACTGTCCGTAAAATAGCCAATGTTTAGTGTTAATTGATTTGAAAATTACAGAAGAATCTACAGAAGTTATAAACATTTTACTGCAGTCTGCTAACCAGTAGTTAATTACTCAACCTAACTTAAATTATGGCTAAGAGTCTGTACCTATAGCTAGATAGTAATGACATTTAAGGATAATGTAACCAGACATTGCAAACACTGGAGATTCAGAGATTAAGAGTAGATTTTAAAACCTAAACTTTATGATCAAAAGTGAAAAAATTTGCTTATATGCTTTGTAATGATGTCATACAATTCATAATAAAAAATTTAATTGTGCTGTTCCAGATTAAATAGTAATTTGCTAAAGTTAGCCTTTAAAACAGTAATTAATTTTAAAATAGTGTACATTATATATTTTACTATGTATTTTAAATTTACAAGGTACCTTGTTCATACACAAACACATTCTTAAAGCACAAGCAAGAACATAACTTGTACTACACAATCATGATCATAACCTGCACAAATTAAAGGAAGGATTTAGAATAGCTGTGAAAATTATTTCTAACTTACAAAACCTATGTAAACAAAAAAAGATAAAAAGAAGTTTCTTGCAGCTCTATTGCTTTTGATTGTTTTAAAAACCAACCATATGTAAAAGATGCTGAAAAATTACACAGAAGGGCAGTATAAACACTACACCTATTCTCTACAACAACACTCTTCACCCAATCCCCTCTCCACTGTTGCACAAATAAACTAATTTGTTTTGCAGCAATTCCTGGAAATGAAGAAGTTTGTTATCTCAAATAACACTATATTCCAACACCCAACATCCCCATTTAAGGGCTCTTGCACCCCAGAGCTCCTTTGCAAACACAGCACAACAGAGGGGAAAGGAAAACATCTCAGACAGGTTCTGTGATGGTAGAGGGCTTCCAATAGCCAAAACCCTAAAATCAAGCAGCCTGACTTTCTGGCATCAGAGTATATGAACTGCTTCAGAATATTTTTGGATATTTTTTTCCCCTCTGTAAACACTTGTTTTCTCTGCCACAAGTTGAATTAAGCCATTTTTGATATACCTATTATTTTTCCCAGGAAAGATTCTTCAAGTTATCTAATGCTGTTCTGGGACTATAGTCTCTGTATTCAAACATACACTTTACTTGGAACACCTATCAGAAAAAAAATTATGAAAGGTACTGGCTAACCAGGGATTTGTATTAATTCTCTAACAGATGAGCTCTTAGAAGTTCAGACTTATTACACCAATGGGTCAGTTTAAGAGGACTAAGAAAAACAGATCTTAGTTTACGAGTCTGAAACTGAATCCACAATACAGAAAATTATCAAGGTGACACATTACAGTGTCACATCCTCCTCTGACTCCAGCTGTGCTGCCTGGAAAGTTGCCCCCAACTGCCCACCACTGCCCTTGTGCTTGGAGGCTACAGTCCTCCAGCCTGTGAGTACTCACTAGCCCCTTCCAGGTAATATGAACCAGGTTAATCCGCTTGATTAATCTGGACTGAAACAGGCTAGGAAGCACTATCATCCACAACACAGCTTGCAGACCTCAGGGGAAGTGTTCCTTCAATGAGTGCAGCTGGAGCCAGAAGAGAACATATGTTCCCAGCTTTACTATTTTTGGTGTGACAACTGTCCATTTATACAAGGATATAATCCACAACAGAAATTATTTTTAAGATTAAGATTGGAAAAGAATCCTAATATGATAGGGGGAAGGAAACAGAAGAGGGGAACAGACAGAGGGAAGGAAACAGTCAAGCTCAATTACATAAACAATTCACATATTCTCTATGTGGGATAGGACAAAAAAAATAATAAATCAATAGATGCTTAGAGTTTGATGATTTCAAAGTGTGCACATTTACCCCAAGAAAAACAATTTCAAAGGTTACCAGGATTCTGCTAGACAAAGCACACTACTCTCCAAATTCATGGTAATTCATGATAACTCATTCTTTTGTGACCTTGAAATAGAACTGCATATTTAAGTGCACTGTACTAAATTCCACATATTTGTACCAGACCAGATCAGTCTGAATACGAAGAAACAGCAGCTAAATTTACTCACCTTTTACTTTACTCCTTTTACAGGTATTCAGAAGCACAGTTGCTTGATTATATTTTGTTATGAGTTTCTGGAGTAAACATTTCCCATCATTATATTCTTCTGCTAGAGCAAACTGTAATATTTCTAAGTGTACCAGTGCTGACAAAATACAATCTAACCAACAAAGATTATGTGTGTTTCTCCACTGAAGACATAACTCTGTGTTGTTAGTGGAACCTTTATCCTCTTTGAGCAAAATTTCAGAAGTTGTTGAGCAAAGTTCAGAATTCGGCAAGAGTTGTGTTTTGGGACTAGGAGTCTTAGGCAGACTTTCTTGATAGTTGTTGGTGTTTGTTTCAAAATCCGCCTTCTGCATGCTGGGCTCCACATCGTTACTAGTTTTTTGCGGGTCCTTTTGTAACACATCATGTAGGCTTGACTTGGGAATACATAAGCTATTCTGATAGCATTTGACAACAGGGTCTGTATTAATAGTGTGCTGAGCATTTACTACATTATTAGCCCTTGCTTTTTTTGAATGTGATTCAAGAGAAGAAAAGTCACTGGTATCACACAATTTCCTTTTCTTAGGAGTAGATGGAACTTGATGATTTTCAGAATCAGCAGAAGTAATTATGCTGTTTAATGGTTTATAACCAAGTGGGTAGATACACTAAAGGAAAGAAAAAGTTACAGTGAAATCTACAAAGCAATTTCAGGTGAACAAAGCTAAAAGAAGTACAAACCATACTCTTAAAACAGAATGTAGAACTTCTATAAGGTGGTATTTGAATGAAATCAATACATAAATTCAATATATGTATGCCAGAAAGGGTGTTTTATTCAACTGCTGCCTTATCAGCAATTGTGAAGTAAATATATCAATAATTGTGAAGTAAATATATCAGTAGTGATAATCAACACTACTTTTCCAGTAAATGCTTTCAGCGCCTGAAAACAAGCTAATTTTGCTGAGGAGAGTCCTCTTGTCTTAATCCGTTAAATTCCTTCCTTCAGGGTACAGATTTGGCTTTATCATCCCATGCCTGAGAGATTACTGGTGCTGAAACTGGTAGGGTATCTTTCAGGCTAGCCAGCTGCATTAGACCAGGTGCTGGTAGGGTCTTACATATATAGCTATTCTGCAACAAGAATGTAGTCAAATCCGCTATTACTGATCTCCAGAACAATACTATGATTATTTAAAAGCAGAGAGGGATGGGAAAAGAAACTCTGAGACCCATATCTAATCTAGTCTCTGTCTACTAATTTAAGGGCACCAGTTTATATGGGATTGCTGTACCCTCCCCACACACACGGAGTAGTGGAAAAGGGAGAGGCAGCAAAATCACAACTCAAATATTTAGCAGCACAGAAATCCAGCTAAGGTTAGATTTCAAAGGGGGAAAAAAATCAAACCAAACATTGCAATTATAATTACAAACCTCTTTGCATTACCCAGACTTAAAGGAGGGAAAATAGAAGACTCACATCTGCAAGAGTTGTATATTAGTTACGTAGATCATCAAAATTTTGCCTTTTATTCTGATTCCTACAAAGACTTATTTAGTATCACTTGTGTTGCTTTGCTCTCCTTCATTCATTTTAATCTACTCTTTAACCCTTTAGGGTAGCTAGCTATGCCTAAACACTGCATGTACACAGGTTTGTCTGTATATAGACAAAATCATAACTAACATCATCCAGCATATGGACTCAAATGGATCCTATTTCAACAGTCTGCTTACCACCAGCAAAATCTAGAACTTAAAGTAACTGCTGAAAGTAAAGGCCTCTGCGCTACCAAACAAAGCTGATAATCAGCATAATACCTGAGGATTTTCACAAAGAAAAATGGACTCTTGAAAATTAATGCGGTAAGTCCGTAAAACTTGGATCTGGCCCTTCTCTTTGCAGGCTGGACAATACTCGTGTGCAGTTATTTCCAGAGAACTACAGTTCTAAAAAAAAAAAAAAAAAAAAGAAAGAAAAAGCAGTATAAACTTATCTATTTCATGCTATCCCAAGGTGAGACATACATACATACCAAAATAGAAAACCAACGTGCAACTTCTTAATGTAATACCTCATACAATATAAAAAAGTAAACTAGATTGGTTTTTTTAATATTTATAAGATATATATTCATGTGGTAGAGTGTTCTAAATAAATTTATGTCTTGATTTAAATATTCAAATATTTAATAAGGTATCTTTAGCAACACAATTATGCAATGTTTCTTTCTACTTGAACTAAATCACAGGACATTATTGCCAGGGAACACAAGCTCAGATCTTTGAAACACAAATCAATTTTCATAGGAATGCAAACAGTTGTAAAAATAGTGCCAGTAAAAAAATCATAGGCACATATTTACTTAGGATAATCTTTCGCCATTGTTATAGATTTCCGTGGAAAATAATTTTGAGAATTTTTTTTTTGTAAAATTAGGACCAATTCAAAATCTCTCAAAGCAGAGAAAAATGAACTTTGCACACATGTAAAAGAAGTTTCAACTGACTTTTCCCAAATACCCCACCATGTGGAGTGTCGATTTCCCTATACCAGTCCCTTCTCCAATCACTTGCAAACCATTTGTAGTCTTCTGGGTATCCATCATTCTGAGCCACTGGCTAATTTATGTCACTTGTAACAATGTCATGACCACTAAGGATTTTTCAAAGACTCCTGAAAAATAAGAAGTGAATAAAACAATTAAAGAAAAATTAGATCAAGTTTTGGGAAAAAAAATACACCAACAATAACGTAGCCTGTATTTTCTGTGAGAATGAATTAGGAAGAGCATTTTCTTAACTGAGAATACTTATTTTCTAGTGCAGATTATGAACTCAAAACTTTAAATTAAGTCACACAACAGATTTAATAGCTTTAGGCCCTGAATTTGCAAGTTTATCTATTCTTTGCATTCTACAATGTCTCACATATTTTCCAAGTGCACTATAGTTTACAGAAATGTAGCTGGGCGTCTCAGCTTACTGCATCTAACCCTCAGAAAGAATGAACTTCTTTAAAAATGGTTACAGTAAGATCCCATACAGTTACAGGTGGCTGATGAGGAACATTAAAAAACAACCAACCAAAAAAACCCCACTGTTGCCCCTTTCAAAACCATGAATTCAGTGCATAATAAACTAGTAAAAGTTTATACTGCAAACATAAGTAGAGGAGAGCATCCTGCTGTTACTGCCACTTTTTGGAAGCTTCTCCTGATGTTATTTTAACAATGTTATAGACTTCATAGCAAACTAAAGCTCTTTCACAGTATCACTGCTACATAATTTTATTGTGTATTTTAAAAGTGGCATTGAATACTCTATTTAAATGATTTTTCAAATTCAGGGGCAAATATTGCCTTTCTCACATATCACACATAGACACAGACACATTTGTGGAGGACAACTGCAGTATGAACCAGGTCCACATCAGATGGCAGCTCCTTAAGTCTATTCCTTCACTGGCACTGAGGCTAAAGACACCTTGAATAAGCCAGAAAAACAGAGGTTTAGAGCTACAGGGACCCAATTCTGCTCCTGCTGACTTCAAATGGAACTAACTAGAATAAATACATATCTCTTTAAGATGCAGGAGGAAGTTCAGGTAAGTTGAACTGCAAAGTCAACAGTGTAATAATATCTTTCCTTCAGCACTGACTCTTCCCTCTTCATTACTTCCACTGACCATGATATCCTTCCAACCCTTTCTTACACTACAGAAATAACTCAGATGACAGTTCCTTTTGGAAAAAGAAATTTCCCAAGGCATTCTTGGAGATCTGTGTAAATACCAGTTCAATCCCAAAACATTTATAATATTGGGCAAGGAGAGACTGTACAGAACTGGACAGAGTGCTGAAAACCAAGGGAGCATGAATTAAAAAAGCACAGTAGGAAAATGTAACAATGCATTTCAAATCAGTCCCCAATGGGAACTTAAGAGAGGGTCAAAATGAGATGATGGTGTGTCCTACTAACACTTTCAACATGTTCAGCAGCTCTTTTCAGAATTACCAGGCTGCAGCACGTAAAGACAGTATACCCTGACTTATAAAACTAACGGTTCTAACAGAAGGTAAGAACAAAAATATCAACCCATATGCCTTAATGCACATGTTTAGTTTTCAGAGTTGGAAGGTGTACAAGAAACAGCCACGGTCCTGGGCTCACTCAAGGTAAAAAGTAATGAATTAACTCAAAGTATTCAAGCTTGTTGGACTATAAAAGAAAGGCAAGCGCTCCAATTTTTCACACAGTGGCAATAGCACTATCACACTGTGACTCAACTCTATTATCATATATTTAGTCTAGCCCAGAACTTGATTTTTTTTTTTATGCAGTTACAAGTTCTGCAGATATCAACCACACTAAAACAAATAACAACTTTACTCTCCTTGCTACAGTGATTAAGAAAATATCTCTAACTTGTTCAGGGGACTTTCAGTCAATTCCTTGGCCTGAAGCAGTCTCAGCTCTTCAGAGTAAATAAAATACATTGATCACAGGAGGGGAACTCTAGGCAATTTCTCACCACATAAATGCAACACACACCCAAAAAGGTTAGTAACACTAACAACCTGCAGGTTATTCCTTTGTAAGCATGCCCCGGTTTTATAAAACATATTTCTTCCTTTGCAAGTCCCTGTTTTCCCTGTCATCCCTCTCAAAAGGAAAGCAAGTATTTTTTTCAGTGATGTTCCCTATTACTTCTGCTCTTCTTTTTAAAGCTTGAATACTGTTCTGAGATGTACAATACCTTCCCCACCTATAATCACCCAGCAATAGTACTACAGTACTGGAGGCTAAGACTTTTGTTGCACTTCTGAATATAACAAACCTTAAAAAAATATTCATTGTCCTTTTATTTCAAAGACATAAACACAACAAGCAAATAAAACAGGTCTGCCAGTACTAGATATGCAGAGTGGTACCAAGTGGCCCGCCTGTACTTTTCAGTATTCGTAAGATTACAGCAAGTTATTTGTGATCTTTGCACAATGTACAAGAGTTGGGCATCAGATCAACACTTGCCAAGAAAAACAGCCAAGTAAAAGACCGCTGTATCAAGTACTGAAATAACTCATTGTAGCAACAGGTAATATCTGCATTACAGATGGGAACGTACATAGGAATGCACATTCAAGCTTACTGGGTCATGTTTTAAGCCATTTATGCTACTTTCCTTCTTTTACCCTGGATACTTGAAAAATGTAATGCAAAATATGCTATGGACTTGGCATAATTATTAAGGCTATGCTTATGCTTCCTTGAGGAGATGAGTTGTTTTGCAGCAGCAAGCCATTAGATCAGGGAGGTCTCCTCTTTTCTCTTCTTTCTCTCCCCCCACCTTCCCTGACAGCTCACATCATCGCCAGACTTTCCAAAAGCTAAGTGAACTCACAAACCAGCAGAAAACTCTGTAAAGCACAAGTTTTTCTGCTATTCTGGTCAGTTAAATTTGCCTATGAAAAGGTCTGATGAGCTCCAGAGCTGACAGAGCGAAAGACAGAAAGATATGGATTTGATGGATGGACTGTTAGATGGCTAAGAAATTGCTGGATGTCCACATACGAACAGTAGCAGTCAACAGCTCAATATCCCAAGTAGACACCAGTAATGAGGGTGTCCCACAGGGCTCTGTATTGGGACCAGTACCATTTAATATCTTTATTAACGACATAGTGGGGTGGAGTGTGCCCTCAGCAAGTTTGCAGATGACACCAAGCCAAGTGGTGCAGCTGATAAGCTAGAGTGAAGGGATGCCATCCAGAGGGATCTTGACAGGCTACAGTGGTGGGCCCATGTGAATCTCATGAGGTTCAACAAGGCCAAGTGCAACATTCTGCACCCGCATCAGGGCAAGCCTCGGTATCATTACAGGCTGAGGGATGAAGGGATTGAGAGCAGCCCTGCTGAGAAGGACTTGGGGGTACTGGTGGATGAAAAGCTGGACGTGAGCTGACAAAGTGCACTTGTAGCCCAGAAAGCCAACTCTATCCTGGGCTGCATCAAAGGAAGTGTGGCCAGTAGGTCGAGGGAGGTGATTCTGCCCCTCTACTCTGGCGAGACCCCACCTGGAGTGCTGCAACTGGCTCTGAAGCCCTCAGCACAGGAAAGACATGGACCTGTTGGAGTGGATCCAGAGGAGGGCCATAAAAATGATCAGAGGGCTGGAACGCCTCTCCTCTGAGGAAAGGCCAAGAGAGTAGCGGTTGATAAGCTTGGAAAAGAAAAGGCTTCGTGGAGACCTTATTGCAGCCTTTCTGATACTTAAAGGGTGCCTACAGGAAAGATGGGGACAAACTTTTTAGCAGAGCCTGTAGTAACGGAACAAGAGGCAACAGTTTTAAATTTAAAGAGGATGGATTTAGATTGGACATAGGGAAGAAATTCTTTACTGTGAGGGTGGTGAGGCACTGGAACAGGTTGCCCAGGGAAGTTGTGGATGCCCCATCCCTGGAAGTGTTTAAGTCCAGGCTGGATGGGGCTTTGAGCGACCTGGTCTAGTGGGAGGTGTCCCTGCTCATTGCAGGGAGGGGTGGAATAGATGATCTTTAAAGGTCCCTTCCAACCCAAACCATTCTATGGTTCAGTGGTAAAAGGGACTTGGACCTTTTGATAACACTGAGCTGTACTTTGTGAAACAACACCTTATAAATAAAAATCAGTTACAAACTGCACTAAGCAGATGACAGAACATTGATTACATTACAGTGAAGAGACCATCTACTTTTTGTTTAAAGGCTAAAGGGACATTTAAAAATAACCTGCTTATAAATCATCTTGCATGTCTTCTTTCCTTCATCAAGGGGATATTGAAAAGATTAAAAGAAACAAACAAAAGTCTGACAAAAAAAGTGAGAAAAATTTACATTGTGTTATTTGCTACCCATCCATTCTTTATACAAGAAGAAATCAGAGTTGTTTTTTCTTTATTTGAAGTTATAAGTATAAATATTCAAATCACAGCTGCCTCCCCCAAAATTACAGTTTTAGCCACAAAATGTGTTCCATTAAGTGCAACAGTAGTAAGACATCATTGCTGTCACAAAGTAACTCTCTCTACACACAGCCTGCAGTGCTAAGCAGAATTGCAAATCTCCCTTTCAGTGTAAATTTCTTCCCTGCAAGAAGCCTAACACAGAATAAGGCAAATAAAGGTAAAACTGATAAAGTTGCAAAATAAACCTGCATGGAGTGCTATACTTTGCTGTTCTAAAAGTTTTTCCTGCAGTCAGACTTCTCTTAAGCCTCCTCATATTAAATGCTTTTATGGGTGTATGAGAAGGGACAGGAACTTGTTGACAAATCATTTGAGTCCTTCTGAAAAAAACGTGAGTTAGTGTGGGGAAAAAACGTGTGGTTTACTCTAGCTGCAGCTAAGAGATGCAAGATTTCAGGAAGGGACTTAGTGAAGGCAGAGCCTCAGCCTCTGGCCCCAGGCAGTGGAAGTACGGGGCACAGGGGCGGGTTGCCAGCTAGCCCACCGCCAGGGCTCTGCTGGGGGCTGCCCTTCCTTCAACACCAAAAGGTGCTCAACTGCTTCAGATAAACCTATGGTTAAACAGCCTCCTTCGTTTTTAATCCACATCCAGAGTGATCCATGTGCTATGGAAAGACTGTAGAAGAAAAAAGTGTTTATAGAGTTAATTGTCAGAACATAAGAAAACTGTGCAAGGGGGATATATCTGTCTACACAGGTGCACTAGTACCTCACCAAGTCCATCCTTAGGCCAGGTTGGACAGGGCTTTGAGCAACCTGATCTAGTGGAAGGTGTCCCTGCTCAGGGACACTCGATGATCTTCCCTACCAACTCAAACCGTTCTATGGTTCATGAAGCGCCCTTCCAACCAGCTTCAATGAACAAAGGTAACGCCCGCCCTAACCACACAGCTACTGACATGAAATACTCAGTCGGCATTTAGGAACCCGTCAGGCAGCCCTCCCACCGCAGCCCGCGCAAGAGGCACCCCCGTGGCCTGCCCAAGGGCTCCCTCGGCGCGGCCCGCGGCC
>KZ507022.1:47730-57939 GCA_002844005.1 Limosa lapponica baueri | reverse complement strand
GCAGCAGCGGCGGGCGGGAGCGGGGCTGCGCGGCGGCGATGCGAGCAGCGCTTGAGGTATTCTCCCTCCCCCCCCTCCGCGGCCCTTCCTCCGCGCTCCTTCCTGCGGAGCGGTGGGAGGGGACGATGCGCGCGGCGGCCCGCCCGCCCTCCCTCCGTGGGGGATGGCCCTGCGGGCGGCCGCTTCCCTCCGTCGCCTCCCCGGGCGCCTGAGCAAGGAGGGGGCCCGCACCTGCTCCCCCCCCGCCCGTCCGAGGGGCGAAGGGCGGCAGCCGGGCCCGTTGCAGCTCACTGACGGGAGGCGGCAGCCCCGTGCCCCACAGTCCCCGACCGGTAACGGGATGGACGGCGCTGCCGCCCCACAGCCGCGCCTTTCCTGGCAATGCCTCTGCGCCTTGCTCGGGGCCGGGAGTTGTGGATTAATCTGCAATTCATTGAACACTTGCTTAAAATCACGCCCAGGGCGTGGTTTAGCCCGGTCCGAGGTTCGGTACCTCGAGTCTTGCCTTTCTCTCCTAGCACCGAGACGCTGGTTCTGTCAGTTCGGCTTGTGCCGAAGTGCTGCGGTGATGTGCAGCCGCCCTTTTGAAAATCTCTTAATCAGCCTAGAGTCTGCCTTGCAGTTAGTTCGTTTTGGAGGTTTCAATCTCAAGGGGTTGAGGTGGTGTGGGGCTCTCGGTCGCCACAAGCGTTTCTGCACTCGGGAGCCTCGGGCTGATGTATCTCGAGTGTTTGATGCTAGCTTTGGAATCCGTATCGGCTCATTTTCCTTGAGCCTGAGCTGCAAGGAGCTCAACAGCAGCAGCATTTAGGTCAAGGCTCTGCTTCAGTTACGTCAAGAAGGCTGTCAGCGTGGACCAAGCCAGCCTGGTCCCCGGGGCTGGAGGATGGAATGAGTCAGGAAATTGTTCTAGTGATAGCGTGGAAAATGCCTGCTCTCGTACTGCATGCCTCTGTGTTGCTGACGCCAGTTGCATTTTTAAAAGACGTTTAGAATTGTATGATTTACATCAGGAAATCATCTCTTAGTATGCTGGCTCCATTGTAACATCTGTAATCTAGCTGTTTGCTGTAGTTAATTCTTTAATTTGTACAGCAATGTTTCAGAGTTTGAATTAATGTTTGAGGGTATTTTGCTGTATTGGTGGAAGTAATTGCCTGACTGGAGAAAGATTGTGATGAAACTTGGTGATAATTTTGTGAGGAGCGCTTCTTTTAGATTGATCTTACGTTTTGATTCATTTAGTGCTTTCATTGTGGAGAATGTATTTTTTTCTATGTACTTGCATTAGGAGTGTAAAGCGCTTTTGGGTAAGTTGAGTAGGGGAAGGAACTGACCAGCTCTGCAGTCATTGAGACTGGTGTTTCTACACAAACTTCAAATGCAGTGCGTATTTCATCTCTTTTTCAGTTGCTCTATTTGACTGTTAAAACTGGTCAAATAATGCAATCCACTGAAAAATGTTAAGCAGGTTCATTAGGTGGTTGTATGTATGCAGTGATTTTACAAGTGGTATTTTAGGATTCACTGAGTATTGTGTTTTTAGCCCTAGTAATACTTATTTATGGTTTAAATACAGTGTTTGGATGTATGAAAATTAATATATGCTCTGTTTATTAATTTAAAGAATAAATTTTTAGCTTATTTCCATTGCAGTTACGTTTTTACTTTTCCCAGGGGTGACTAGGGTCCTTTGTTTTGGGCTTCCACCAAGTGTAAGCTTCTTTTTCAAGTGTATACTGCCTAACAGATGATGTGGTAAAAGCTGTTTCCTTGTGTGTATGTGTTTGTGCTGTAGAATGATGAAGTAGATATTTTTCCTGCTTGTGTTGCCCTCTCCCCAGCTTTTTTGGTAAGTTAACTTCCATTTGGGGACCGACTTTTTAATAGGGCCTGTAGCTATAGGGTAAACTAAAAGAGGATAGATTCAGACTAGCTATAATGAAGAAATTTTTTCTTATGATGAGGGGGGTGGAACACTGGTGCAGGTTGCTCAGAGAGGTGGTAGATGTCCCATTCCTGGAAACATTCAAGATCAGGTTGGACGAGATTCTGAGCAACGTGAACTACTTGAAGATATGCCTGCTCATTGCAGGGGCGTTGGACTAGGTGACCTTCCAACTCAAACCATTCTATAATTTCAGGTATTTTCTATATACTGCTAAGTACCACAGTATAATTTACTGGCATCCCTCCTTTTTCCCTCTCTGGTGTTTAACTTGAATAAAAGAAAGCTTGGGCCAAAGATAGAATCCAGACCTGAGTTTTCCCGTGTGCTTGAGGAAAAGAGTTTGCACTTTGGCAAAGACAAGAAACTGAGTTTTTTCATCTCACAAAACAATAGAACTTCATTTGGCCTGAATAAAACCATCCTAAAGTAATAATTACTACATGATGCAAACTCCAAAGTCACCAGGAATTGGTCTGGGTGTTCCAGATGCAGACTGGTAATGACTTTGGGATCTAGTTAGACTGCTGCTTGCTTATGCATTGTTCTCTCCAGCATGTTGTGTCAGTTTGACTAGATTTGGTTTAGATTTAACTAACAATGTATTAGCACATGGCCTATTTCTGGTTTTATTGACTTCCATCTTCACCTTTTTAAACTGTTTTTTGTTAACATAGGAAGAGCAGAAGGGATTTCTGATATAATTTTGAAGCTGCTTTGGTTCAGGTGAGTGAACATACATATCTGATTTACCTTACTGAATTAGGATATTCTCTGTTTTCAAGCATAATTTGCCAACTTTTTAATTACATTGGCAGTAAAGACTTTAAAACAGTTTATTATAATATTTCTAAAAGGCATATCTGGAATGGGCACTTTCCATGATAGAAGCCTGTTGTATTAAGCATGTAATGTAACAGAAAAAACCCCATCTTTTCTTTTTTTGTTATTATGTTCAGATGTGGAGGAGAAAATTTAATCATATAGAGGCTCTCCCCCAGCCCCCCTGGTGAACTCTAAAATTAGTGTTGTTTAAGGCTTGAGATATATGTGTTGTTTTCAGAGAGTAACATACCTGTACCAGGAATCATTATCTGGAAAATAATTACCCATGTTGGGGAAATAATATTCAGGGCATATATTTAGAAGATTGTACTCAGGCTGAGAACATATGCTATTCATGTGTGTCTTCTAAAAATATTTTCACATGCAAATTACACACCCGTTGGCTGCTTGCTTCTAACCAGATTGTTGCTGCATGATGGTCCTTGAGAAACTGAATATGGAGTGGGAGGAACCAACTGAAAACTTTTGCTCTAAAGATTTTGTTTCTCAGGTTTTATGTTTGCTTGGCTTTCCATCTTCTTTTTCCAAAAACTAACAAAAGAACATTAAAATTTAACCTTGCAGTGTGCCAATTTGGAAATGTAAAAAGAACATGGTAGCTAACTAATTACATGTATGCATCTTTTTCTGTGTAATGCTTAAATATGTTATTAATGTTCTGTACCACAAGAAAGCTTACAGTCACAGTAATCTCAACTTTGATAATTTTTGTGTATATAAACTCAAGATTTCTGTGATTGTAAACTTTCTTGCATTTCATAACTACTTTTAAGTCCACAAACTACTAACATTACTGTTTTTAATGTGTGCATGTAGTAACCTTTGTCTATGGCATTGTAGTATTTTAACCAGAGACAGAGATCTTTCTTGAGGCAGAGGTTATAAAATCAGTAGCTAAAACATGAGGCCAGGTTCTTTTTTGTCAACTACTACCTCTTTAAATCCTTTTTTTTTTCTAGAGTAAAAACCTCTTTTAAGGTATTTTTACGACTTCCCCCCCCCCCTATAATTTTGAAAAGAAATGCTACATTGTTTCCCTACTATGGTGTCTGTAGCCTTTGCTCTGTAGCAAAGAGAGAAACTGAACACTTAGGCCTGATGCAGTGTTTCCAGAAATCATTGCAAAGTTTTCCATTTGGGAATTGCAGCTGGCCTTCAAAATACTTTTTCTTAATTGTCATTCTATTCTTTGAGTTATTTTGCCTCCCTGTCCTACAGCCTGTAGGCTTCTGACTCCATTCCAGCAGGGAAAAATAGTCAAAACTTAGTAGCTTTTGGGTTTTCAGGAATATTTCTTGTGGGAAAGTATCAGTGATGAAATGTAGCTTCAGAAACCCATGTAAAGATGAGCAAGCTTTGGTATGATCATGGTCACTGTGTTGTGCACTTGTGTCCTTAGGATTCTTCCAATAGTTAGGTTACATTCCTGTGGCATCATGGTGTTGCATTCCCACTCTTAGGGAAAGTCAGCGTAAATAGAAAATGCATTTTAATGTTGATGGAAGAAATTGAATTGGACCCAGCATGAGATAATATAACAACAGTCAAACAGAATTCATGTCTCTGTAAGGCCAAAGATCTTGGCTAGCTCGATTAGGATGGTAAGGTCTTTAAAAACAGATGGGGAAGTTTGGAGATCTATTTGTTAAATGACATGCACAATAAAAAGGGCTAGAGCAAGCAAAGTGTTTTTGAAATTAAGTAAACAAATCATGGATAATATTTGATGCCCAAATATGATATGTTGGTTTCTGGTCTCATACTGTGTTTTTTAATTGGTGTTGCTCTTTAAAGTCAGGTTATATTTGACTGTCCTTTTTCTTTGGCTTTTATACTGACTTTCTGCTGCATGAAATTTTTTCAGCAATAGCAGCTGAAGGCAGTGTTTTACAGGACTTAGGAAAATTGGGATGATGTAAAATGTGCTGTTTCTGGTTTGTGTGTATTTATGAAAGTGAAATTAACTCCAAATTCTACTTATGCAAGTATGCAATATTTGATGTAACATATGACTCTTTTGGATCTAATTGTTTCATTCTGTTTTCAAAGTAACTTTGAAGGATGATTGTTTTGTTTTCCTGAAAATAAGCAGTAATCAAACATATTAATTAAAGTTGAACCCCTGTGACTCTCGGAAAAAGTTTCTAAATAGCTTGCCTGCAGAACTTGGTTCAGTTAGATGCTAGCAGAACAAAGATTATTAACTAACACACTTGCTGTCCAAGAAATTAACCAGTTCTTGTTACAATCTATAACATGTCTTGAGACGTTTTTCATGTATTCCAGTTTCTGGTGCTTTAAAATGGAAGGAGTCTCTTCAAGTAATCTGATTCTGTATTGGTAAGATGGCAGTCAATGCTGAGAAAGAAGGAGGAGCAATGACATATTTCCTAGAAGTTTAAAAGTGACAGATTATCTGTTCTTGCTTATCTAGTTAAACTTATAGAGTTTAACAGAGTTATCTATTTGTTAGAGACTTTTCCCTCTGGTACTTATAGATATGTGACCTAAATTTTACCACCATTATCCTGTGGTCCTTTTCTTATTTAGTCTTGAATTTTTATATATATATATATATATATATGGATGCTAGTACTGTTACAGCCATGGATACTATGCATAAGCAAAGGCTTCAGTTGCTGGTCTCTCTTCCTAATAAGTGCTGTATAAATGAAAATAAAGACATGTTTATTCTGAAGAGTTTAAAAATACATGTTCTGCCTCATCTTTCTTGAATTGCCAACATATTGCATGCTTCCCTGATTTGTCATAGAATTGCATGAGTCTAGGTAGTTTGTTGAACTTGGTGGGACTAATTCTGTGTGAATTTAATGCCTTTGCAAAATCTTTCCTGATTTTGAATTATCCTTTGGTGATTTTTTAATGTCTGAAAACATAGTATCAGGCTTGGTATTAATGTGTATTTGTAAAACAGCTAGTAAATCTGATGGTATGAATTCATTCCTTAGGTAGGGTTAATCAAAGAAATTTGATTTGTCTTTATGAAGTGTAGAACATAGATCTTTTTATATGTGAGTTTTTATTTTGTGGTGGTGCTGAAAGGCTACATCACGATTGAGTTTTGTTATGCTGGTTGCTGTAAAAATACATGTGGTTCTTCGCCCTCAAAAAGCAAACATTTTGGGCCTGGGCACCATTATCCTTCTCTAAATAAATAAATAAATGTTTTTTAAAAAATCCCCAAACTGTTTGTAGAACCTTTTTCTATAATTCTTAGGTCCTGTGTTGGCGGGAAATGTGGGGAATGGACAGGGGGGATGATGGTCGCGACAAAAAAACTATTTTTTTTTTCTCTGGAACCTAAAATATCAATATTTTAACTTCTAGCTGAAACCAAATATTACAGCCTTCTTGTTTGCTGATGTAAATTTATCACCTCTCTCATTCTCATGTGTTGCAACTTACTGGCCTGTTAAATGCATCTAATTGTATGTCTTCTTCCCTGTCAATCTCTCAACCTTTCTTTATACTTTAAAATTCGAGATAATATGTTCCGAGGCTGTGATAATGTTCAGTAATTGTTCTATACAAAGCATAATTTCTACCTTTGCCTTTAAAACAGAAGGGAGCCACTGTAATTGTCCTTTTCAGTCTGATAGTGCTTTTTCCTTATATCAGAATTGTTATTAACAAGCCACACTGGTAATTTTCATATAAGCTGTGATGTGTAATGCAGAAGTTTTTGAGGTGTGCTGGTGTCATGTTATCTGTATACTGCTGTCATTCTCTGTATGCAATACAGTATAATTGACCCTCAGAATGCACTTTTTTTTTCCTTCTTTTTTTTTTTTGGTTTGTTTTCTAGTTAAAGTTGTCTGAAAAGTAGTTTCATACCTTGGCAAAAACTCAGATCCAACCATCTGCTTTTTATATGGCAGCAGCACCTGGCAAGGCTTGGGCATCTCTGCCTTTGTATAAGATGTCACGAGCGCATCTCCTTGCAATTTGTTCACTCCTCCCTCAGACAAGGTGTTAGGACAGTGACTTGTTACTTGGTAGTCAGATATTGAGCTTCCTGTCTCAACTAGAATGCCAAATACTTTACAAGGTTCCATAAACATGGAAATGCAGTTAGTTTTGCGGCAAACGAGTATTCTTTAGTAAAATTTTACTTTCTAAAACACAGAAGCAATATATTTTGGTATTAAAGGGGAACTTAAATATTTAGTAGAATCAATTAATTCAGCTTCATTAATCAGAAAAATATTAAAGTTTCTTGAAAAAACTATAAAGATATCTAAGATGGAGATTTTGCTGCTGAAGATATTTTTTTAGTTTTTGGATCCATCTGGTATCTCATTTTTTGGCTTTAGAATTGCTTGCTTGATTCTTGTCTCTTGCTGCTTCCTACCTGCATCTTTCATGATCGTGTGGTTGATGCATGTGCACTCTCATGTGACCTAACTTCTGCCACTTATACACTGGCGGGAAAGTTTGTTGAGAGGTCTAAATGTAGCTCTTTTTGTGGATAATTAAGAGTAAAAATTCTTGGAGTACCTAGCATATGCCAGTGGCTATTAATGAATGCTTTGGGAAGGCATGTAAATAACTGTAGAATTTAAAAGGCTTTCAGTGTATTTTTTTAAACACTGGTGTTTAAAAATGCCTTTCAGATGGGCCTAAGAGCAAGGGTATCGAAGCTGCTAAAGTCAATTTCTTTCTTTGTATATATCCTGCTGCTGTTTATTTTTTGTTGCTGTTGTTACCACCCAAAGAGCCTTTTTATGATTTACACTAAAGTGTCCACAGTAAATAAAAATGACCATGAAATCCTGATAAATTAACAAAGTAAATAAAAATATTATGTTCTCTTTCAGTTGTATTAAATAAACCTAATTTTAATTAAGTTCTATTAATATCTTGTTATTTACAGAAGCAGGTAATAAATGTTTAAATAAAATCATTATTTAGAGAATGAATTTTTCTTTTCTATTTAGTTAGTGTGGCAGAGTTCACGTATTGCCACACAGCACAGAAAAACTGTTACTGTATTTATGCTTCAGAACAGAGGTATGTTACAGAATTAATATAAGGCAAACTTCTTTCGTAATACAGCTTGTGTTGTCTGGTAATCATGGTTTACAAAAAGTTTCAACTTTTTTTTTCTTATTATGTTTGGATTGTTTCAGTGATATTTTTTTTTCTTTTTTTTATTAGCAATGCTGTACCATATTAAGTCACTTCTTCATGCACGAAAGAAACAGTGTAAACTTGAATACAAATCCAAAATGGACATCCTTATCAGAGCAAAATTAGAGCAACAAAATAAAACCACACTACTAAAGCAGAGCTTCCCAAACTTACTCTCCTGAAGTTCAGGCACTGGCATTCATGATTAAAAGACCATTGGTGCAAATAGTGTTAATCTCCCTGGTTTTATAGGTATCTCTCAGAGCAGGACCTCTATCCTACTTTTATCAATCTGTGAACCACACCTGAAACCAGGACCCAACTCTGTGCTTCCTGCCTCGCTGACTGGTTTATCACCCTCCATTTCACTCCATCCTATTCTCGAATACCAAAATCTACTCATGTACAGCAGGCCTACTTCCAAAACTTCTCTCAAAACGGTACCTGCTCAAAAGATGTTTAAAGTGAAATGAAAGTGTGATACTGGTTACAGGGGTAGCTGGGAAGTACAATAATGTGCCATGCTTAGGAATAATGTCTGGCAAGTAAGTGATCCCACAAACCCTTCTGCAGATAAGTAATCCTATCAAAGGCAGTTGAGTGCATTTGATTAAGGATTACATGTGATTAGTGGTCTGCAAGGTTAAGAGTGCGACCGGTATCGTTAATGAGTATTCACATACTAATGCTTTTTTGAGCAGGAGGTTGAACTAGAGGACTTCTGAGGTCTGTTCGAACTAGAATGATTTTATGATTATCACACTTGTATTGTGTAAATAGATATTTCATTTATAAGAAAACATGTTAATTGAATAAGCTAAGCCCTAGCAAATCATTGCAATTATTTTACCTATTGCATCATGTTGTAGCATGTAGTTGCAAATTTGACCCAAGCTTAAGATGTAAAATGGTAAGAGAAATAACACCCATGCCTTTTTGTCTATTGGATTGAATTCCTTGTATACAGTTCTGTATCAGATTGAATTCCTTGTCTAGGAATTCCTTCCTAGCATACAGTTGACTTGGTTCCAGTTCTGGAACTAGTCCAGAGTAGAGTGCCTGAATATTTGATGCTTTATGTGCAGTCGAGCTGTGTGAATGGATTTAAGCTTACCAGGTATTTCAGCACTGAGACTAGGGTACCAAAGCCATCAGTGCAGGCTAACAGTCTAAGAAAGGCTTGAGGCCCTAAAAGCTTTCCAAAGCAAGGACTCTGAATGTGAGAGGGCATACTTATATTTTAAAAAAACCAAAACAACTAACAAACAAAACAAAACCACCAGCAGCACCCAAAAACACCCCCAACAAAACTCTCCATGGTTAGAATATACTATGTAGATTCTGAATATGTATAGATGTTGAGACACAACTGTTTAATATACAATACGTGTTAAGTGAATATTAAGGTGAACAGTCTTTACCATTATTTAGGAAATTGTATTTTGATTAACAGTAGTATGATCTTTCTCATTAAGATGTATGAGGAATTCCTATGTTTGGATAAAATTTGTACCTGTTGATACATCTTTTCTGTTCTCATTTAGTATTGTTAATTGCTTACTTTTAAGGAGTAGTTGGTGATAAGAGAGGAAATCTCAAAACTACTGGCTGTAAAAGGCCAATCACTTTCACGTGCACGTGATCAGAAATGTTTTTATGTAATGTTTCAGCACTTCCAAATACGTGAATTAACCACAGTAACAGAATATAGTTGTTATCGTGTCTTATCGGTAGCAGCATATTTCAGGAAAATACTTGGTAGAGAAAAGGAGGATGGTAACTTAGTAAGTAATGTGTTAAAGACTTGACAGTTCTCTCGGACTTTTAGGGAGTATAGAAAGCAATGAGAAGGAATAAGAGGTGCAAGGAAGGAGTGGAGTGATTTCTTTATGCTGCTTTTCACCAAAAAGATATTGTGAACATTTTATTCTCTTCAAATAATGTTGATGAGACATTATCGGGTTAGAGAATCCAAAGACTGAATGCTCGAATAAAGTTCTAAAGACCCCTAAGTCAAGAGGACTTGATGTGATTCATTCATTCTGAGGTTCTAAAGGATGAAGTGGCTGATCTGCTAGGAAGAATGCATCTCGTTAGGTTGAGATGCTGTGCCAGAAGACCAGAAGCTATCAAGCGTTGTATGTACTGTACTTTTAAACTGAATGCAAGGAACAGAGCCGGAATTTGCAGACCAAGGACTCATACTTTAATGCCACGTAAGTAGATTTGAATACTGAATGGACACTCAAGTAGTTCTGTGAGCA
>KZ507022.1:19827-32302 GCA_002844005.1 Limosa lapponica baueri | reverse complement strand
CTCGGCCCCCCTGTCCCCCCGGGCGGCAGGCTCGGCGGCGCTGCCGTGACTTTCCGCGCTGCCTGCTGCTAGGGTAGCCTCTCTCCGTGGCGCAGCCCGCTCTAGCTGTCCGCAGCTCTCGCTTACCCTGTGTTTGGACTGTGCTTTCAGCAAATAGGCTTGTGTTGGGGATGCCCTTGTGTTACCGTGAGATTTCTACTAATATCATAGTACGTTTTTTCTAGTGCAGGTGAGGGCATGCTGTGAGTCGCGTGGTGCTGGTAACATGCTTTCATGCGTGATTCTGCGCCGTATTCCAGAATGGAGACACGCTCCTGCCTAGAGCTTTTGTGTACCTTAGGAAAAGATGCGTAAACAGTTATAAACAAAAGCACTTAAAAATAGCAAGAAATATTTTGTGCGTCTCAGGAAAATAATTTGCACAACATACAGACCGAATGATAAGTACAATCAAAAGTTTACCGTCTGAGTTGAAGTAATTTTATTGCTTTGTTTATGTCAGTTTTCTTTTGTGCATATGGAGTGTAAACTTAGATCTTCCTTTAGTGGATATACAGTGGATTGTGACAAATGTTCATGTTCAAAAATATGCTTTGGCTAATATTAAAACACCTTCCGCTTAATGCTTGCATGAGATTCATACTACAAGACAGGTGTACTACTCTTACAGTAGCTACTACGTGTCCTGCTGAACTCTTTGCAGTTTAATATTTAAAACAAGGCATTAAGAATAAAAGAGTTCTGATCATTAAATTAGAATTAAAGTGGAGCAGAAGCTGATATATTATCTGACACTTGGCTTCTATAGTGCCTGTCACAAAGTAATGGCTCTCTTAAACTGTACATTAATCATCAACAAGAAGTTCAGAAATGTCTGTTTCAGTCCAAAAACTTTTATTGTAAAAAAAATAGCTTTCATACTATTGGAATGAGCAAAGAAATGTCTTTAGCAAGAAAATCCTTCATATCTAAATGAAGTTAGTTTACACCTCCCCAATGAGTTGAGTTTATTGCAATTGCCCACGCTCTACTAAAAAGGAAAAAAAGTGCATGTGGCAACTTTGCAGGTAAATGTATAGTGACGTGTATTTCAAGATACCTATATTCAGTATGTATTTTCAAGCAAATAATAAAATAGCTTTAGAAAAGCAAAATATCCCTTGTATTTTAGAAAGTGATTGATACTTGTCAATGGGGTGTGTTACTAAAATGGTTTCAGTCAAAAGCTGTGGCAATAAAAGGTAAATCTGGCAAGTGACAATTCTTTTACTTGCAAATTCACAGCCTGTGTCATCTGCAAAACAGAGTAAGTTAAACAAAGGAAATAAATTTTATATTCTGATTTCCTGGTGGTGAATGGTCTGCTTCTTTCAGTACATGGATGGAAGGTATGTTGCCTTTTGGGTTCAGAAATTGTATATTGCCTTTCTGCACCCTGTTGGCTTGCTTTTATGCCAGACAGCTTTTCTGTCATTGCAGGCAGTAAGGTCTTCTTGGACCCACAGCTGTACGTTGACAGAAATTCCCTTCTCTAATGGAACTGGTACCCTTGCCTACATTGAAGAGTCACTGCCCAAAATTTATGTAGCTATTTAAATTGCTCAGTTTCTCTTGTTCTGGTACCAGCTGTCCAGGAAGGAGTTTCCTGGCGATCATTCTGGTTCTTTGTGCTGTCTATATTATTGACTTTTTGAGTCTTCATTCATACCCTCTAATGTACTGCATGTTGCTTCAGGCATTTATTCCCGCCCTGTTTACCTGACCCAGCCATGAAGTCCTATGCTTGCGTTGGCAGTGCTGGCAGCTTCTCCTTCCCGTTCCCTCACTATCCCCCACGCCCAGACGATATTATATCCTCTTTACCTTCACAGACACAGTGGAAAAATCTCAAACAAAGTATATGAAGCCCCATCTTTACGCTGTCAATAATATTTTTTTTCCTTGCCTGTCTTAATAAAATGAAGACTTTTTGCTCTTTGAGGAAGAATTATAATTTTCTGTATGTCTTTGTAATCACTGTTACAATGCGGTAATGCATTTTCTAGTATGTGCTGTGAAAATACGTGTTTCAAACTAAAACAGGATGATCTAATCAAGAAAACCAAGCAGCATAGTAGTGGCATACTAAGGAATTAGTGCTTAAACTGTTTCTAGCTCCTTTGTTTGTGGGTGATCAGTAAGTTAGTCACTTTTTGGGTGCTTTTTAGCAAGATCTGTGATGAGAAGAACATTTCTTGTGATCGTTTTTGAATTTTCCCCCCGTGCACGTTTCTCAGTATTTTTTCTTATGTTGTAAGATAGTAAGAATAGAAATGTCTGATCAGAACATTTATTATTTTTTGTGTCCACTCATAATACTCTTGATTTTAAACTTGCCAGTTTCTCTTCACATGATATTTTTCAATGTTTATCATTGTTGACATTTGAACTCTTTCCAGTTCTTTAGTATGCTTTTGGAGAAGGACTGTCCTGTACCTCATGTGGTTTTTGTTCTGGTAAGGTCACAGCATTGATTTTTATAATCCTGTTACACTGGCTTTCTTCAAATTCTCTTCCATTGCTTAAGCAGCCTGTTTTATTATTTTTGTTTTGAGTGCAGCAGCATATTGAGCAGAGATTTTCACTAAACTGCTGAAGTGGTGCCCTAGTTCCTTCCTGAGGCCAAGGTATCTGGTGTTCTTTCCCATTACAGCATAACCGACCTAATGAACAACTGCCATTAAATAGAGGCAGTCCTACCCTTGCACCTGATGCTGGTGTTCTTCTGCCCCGGTGATCCAGTTTGTGGAGCTGCACCGTTAAAAAAGCGATCCTAGTCTTACCAGTAAAGGCTTGATTTGTCTCTTGGTTTGCTCCCAGAGCATCTTACCAGCGATGGGTGCTGCTGTTGCAGCAAGGACAATAGAGGAGCACATGGCAAAGGAACGAGGAGGTAGAAGTATGGAACGTATCCTTTCTGCAGCGATCTGCATCAGATCAGTTTAACTAACATAAAACTATGCAGAGAGTTGAAATAGAAGTATTAAGATTGGTATGAATGCAGGATGGATGGAAACTTGTGTGTAAGGATAAGGAGAAAGTACGAAACAAAGAGTTAAAGAAATGGCCTGTACTGATAACGAAGGACACTGTTTCCAGGACACCATTTCCAGCAGTATCTGGGTACCACAGCACAGATGACTTGCCAGCAGAAGACTTTGCATCCTAACAGCAGGAGGATGGCAACAAGGTTGTGGTATGTCACAGACACCATTCTTTTTCCTGTTAGCTGAGCAGGAGAAGAGACTGGGGGCATACATTTCAGACCTATATTCCAAAGGAGGAAAACAAGAGAATGGGCAGCAATTTATGGAAGGTGGGGTAAGCAAGATCCTGAGGCATAGGACTATCTTGTCACAACTGATGATTCCTAAAGGATATCCTAAAGGATCTGCTCAAAAACTGTTTTATTGCTAATTAAGAACAAATCCTGAAATGGGGTGAGGACCTAACAGCTGATGGCCCTCATCCTCTGTTTTGCACACAAGCTTTCCTGGCCAGACCATTCAGACAGATCAGTCTTGGTGCTTGTGAGTAAGTCAGCATAAGAGTGTGAGTGAATTAAATCTACGGGAGAATAAATGTCAGTGGGTAACATCAACTTATCGGGACATTTTGTAGGTAATTACCTTCCCCTTGCCTAACATTGTGTTTTAGTATACTGAGTTCCCTACAGTTGCACTTTTAATTTGAAACCTCATAAAACACAGATTTTTCACTTGTGTTTATTTTAGTATGTGTTTGTTGTCTATCATCCTTTAAACTTGATTTGTATTTTTGGGACCCACTTACTCATTTTGGTTAGATTAACAGTTTTCCATGATTCCAAGTAACCTAAATAACTGTGGATTTTATGCCATGATAGTCACTCCAGTTTCTGGATGATTAACGACTATACCATAACATAGGACCAAATCCATTCTTTTGAGACACTTTGAAGTTAACTCTTTGCCATTAATGAAATTTATTATAATGAAATTGAACACTTAATTCAATATTTTGCCTTGTTTATTTTCATCAGGTTTTGATCTATGACTGTCTGTGTCTTAGGGTTTTTTGTTTGCTTGCTTCAGGAGAAATTCTTCTCTTTCTTCGTGCTTTGAAAGAACTTCTTTTCTGTTATCTGAATGAATAGATCCAGAGGAAGAACTAGATTATCAGCAGCAGTAGTTGCTCTGTTTTATTTCTTTTGTACATGATGCCTGCTATGACTTTTGCTTATTGTTTGTACTAGGATTAGATTTCCAAATTTGTGTGAGACTCCTATTTGATTCAAATAACTTCTTGAAGCTCATTGTTTCTTCATAATGTTTTATAAGCTTTTTCCCAGCAATAACCATGTTTTTGGAGACTCAGAGATTTTCTTAGCATGTAAGATAGACCTAGGGGTTTTGCTTCCTTATTTTGGGCTTTAGGGACCTTCTTCATGTTACTGAAATCTCCCTTTTAATAGGGTATATTTAAAGTCCAGTAAGTTTAAGAGGGAGAAACGTGCATGTGGGGCATGAACTCTTTGCATATATGAAAGGGCTCCTTATACTTCTTACTTTTACCGTACGAGTCCTGTATTTTACCATTTGCTTATCGATTGTTTCAGAAAATAGCTTATGACATCTGTCACACACATGACAAGGGTTTCCATGGTTTGTTTCCCCCAGCGTGCTTCCTCTGCCAAAAATTCTGTATGCATCCTGGATCCACGCATACCTTCCCATTGCTCTTATTTTCCCTTCTCTTTCACTGTGGTGAATTGTCTTGAGGATTTGCCCATCACTCATACTGGGGACAAAACCAGCTGGTGCCAGCCATGAACACAGTCCATCTCTTTGTTATAGCATTAAGGAATCTAGAAAATAACAAAGCTAAAGTTGCTGTATAGCTGTGCATCTTCTACCTGCTGTGTGTGCATAATTCTATGATAATTACATGATTGGGTACTGTTTAATAAAATACTGTATAGCATCGTAAGACTGTTTTTGCATTATTTTAAAATAGTGTTATTTAGGCATTAAATGCTAGGCACCACACAAACAGGGGCTGAAAAGATTAACTGCAATTCTAAATGTTTGCAATGTAAATATAATACAGTTGAGAAAATATACCTAGATGGGAAGGGAAATTCTAGGAGTTGAGGGGGAACATTCATACTTCAGGCATCCAATTAGTGTACATAAATCAAGACTGATCTCCCTAGGCCGTTTCCACAGCTTATCCAGAGACTCCTTCAGAGGACAGTTTGCAATACTTTAGGAGTTCCTTCATCAAAATTGCTCTCAACAGGAGCCTCTCTCAATTTACTGTATAGGATCCGTTTCCTACATCCCACACTTGCCTACTTCAGATATTTAAAGTTAAGTGGTGTGTCTATACCTTCTTATTGCACATTTTGCTCATAGGGGCTGTAAGTGCATTTTAGAAAGCTGGATTTCAGAGAAGGCTTTGAAGAAGAGGAACAAAGTATGTTTTCAAATATTTAAGGGAATTTCCCTAAAGTGTAAGGTGTAAGACAGGAAGAGGCATAAGAGGTTTGTTTGAAAATATAATGTGGGTGAGTGAGGAGCTGGAAGCTGGACTCCTGACACTGAATGACAGGTGGGAGACATGAAGGGAAGAGATACAAGAAGCATCTCCAAAATTATTTTTTTCAGTAAAGAGTGTGGGTTTTTGAAAGTGTTTTAGCCAAACACAAAATAATAAACAAATTGGACAGTATGAGCTAAAGGTCTTTTCAGTTTCACATTTCATAAAAATTGGCCTAGCTTCAAATGCAAGCAAACCACGGCTGGCTTCCTGACGGTGATTAAGGAACAATAGGTGCTGTGGCGATAAGCGAGGAAGAGCCTTGAAAGTGAAGACTGGTAACAGATATTAGAGAAGTCAGGGAGAGCTGTAGAGACAGTGATGTGTTCTCCAAGTGACCGACTCGCAAAAGGGTCTTTGCAGCAGTTTTCTGAATGAACGCAAGTGAGGTCAAACTGGGTTTCTTAAAAGCAGAGAGAAAAATGTTGCTGAATCAAAATGCCATGATGATGATAACTGGATTGAATGCTTCAGCCGATTGGAAGAATTAAGAAAAACACCATCTCGGAAATGTTGCACTGAAAGCATCTGCAAATTACCAATATGAATCTTAGGATTTGGAGTAAATTTGGGTTTTAAGGTGATGCTAGAGTGATGCGTTTGAGTGACAGGATGATGGTGTAGCTGTGCAGCTCTATATGTGACACTAGCAATTAAGTCATTCATGTGAAAGCTTTTAAAGGTCTGTCCTCAAATATAATTGTATTGTTTATTATTTGGAGTTTTTCACACCTACGATTGCTTGCCATGTAATACTGTTTAGAGTATTTCCCCATCTGCCACCAAGGAATGGACGTTAATTGTTCAGTTTGATTTGCAATGTTGCAGGGGGTGGCTAGCATGAAAAGGCATGTTTTGCATTTGTTGGGAAAGCACTGATCTTTTTATTTGGCTTATAGTAATAATGAGCACCAGGTACAGTAATTTCTTTATAATTAAATTAAGTCAAGTCTTCTAATAACTGTACTTCATAGTACTTCAGTAATATAATTGATTCAGTTCCTTACTCTGGTCCTGCCTGATGATGTAAGAACTCTCCCCAGCAGGAGGAAGCTTTCAGTTTGCTTGAGGCTTTTATAGCCAGGTCCCGTACCAGCCACAGTCATTCTTTCCTTCCTGCTTCAGCACGTCCCAGAACTCACAGGTTGAGAAGGGGGACTGGAGAAAGGGCAGAGGAAATAACATCTGCTCTTGGGTTATTTTCTGCTGGCGGACAGTCATATGGGCATGGTAGCAAACAGGTGTGAATTAGAATTGTTTCTAGGCTTTTCTCACTTAAATCAGGGACGAGGCAACTTTAGTACCAGGGAGGCGTAATCCAAAGAAAAAAAGCAACCAAACAAGCAATCAGCTTTTCATTTTCTTTCTTGTTATTTTTATAATAGATACACTTCTGCTGGGTGTGGAAATATAAACTGTTAATGCATTTTTGCATGAGGAAGAAGACAGATTGTCTTTAGTAGTTAGGTGTCTCTAATAGTTAGATGTCCAGATTAAAATATTAAAGTCTATAGTATGCTTGGGGAAGAGAAATTTAAAAATTGCCTTTACTCATAAATATAACTCTTTGGAAAGGAATTTGATATTAATAGCCCTTCAATAGTTTCAGGTTAGTCAGAGAAAGAGCAGTGATGGGCAGGTAAGGCAGTAAATGGCCTTTTGCTTGCTAAAAATTTGTGAGCAAGCGCCCTTCATGGCATGCCAGACATCAGCAGGTGAAAAGTGCAGTGTGTCTGCGGGATCCTGGTGGCATCCAGGTGGCATCCAGCTCACAGGCAGTGGGGAGAGATGAGGCAGGAGGTTAGGCATCCCTCTGGTCCCCGCTGGGACCTCCCTCTGCACCCAAGGAGTCAGAGCCCTGCTGGGGTGTGCTTTCTGCCCCCACTCCAAGGTGCTTATTGAGCCACAGCCAGGCTTTAGTCTGTAACTTCTTGAGATACAATAATCAAAATATGACCCTGTATTCTAAGTGTGGTGTTACAAGTTCTTGATCATGTACCAGTTTCTGACATGCATGTGGTATGCAAGTGGGAATTCAACATTAAAATGGAAATAAAGGTTTTTGTATTTATCCTGAGCTAACACCAACACTGACGACTAAAACATTACCTTCTCCGACAAATTTTGGAAATCACATCTCTCTTGCTTATCTATGAGTTTCCTCGTATATAAGTAGTATAAGTAAATTCAGTGTCACATCTCACTCAGCAAATGTGCATGGGCATAGTGAATAGAAAATCCATTTGGTATTTTTTTCCACCTAGAAATAATAACAATTTGAGTCATTACCTCTCCGTCAGTGCTATAGAGAAATTAACATCTCTTTCAATGAATTTCAGATGTTCATGTCCTCATTTATCTTGGAATAATTTTAAAACTTATTCATTTATTTCATATAAAGGATCTTGCTGCGTCTTAAGCCATCAAGTAGGAGAAGTAAAAGTAATCAGAGATAGTTGATTCTCCTGAACTTTTTTTTTTTTTGACAGAAAGTGGGTTTATATTGATTTGTCTGGTTACATGCTGATCTCTGAAGGTATAACTCTACTATAGTAAAGGGAAGAACAGTGTTGTACTCCTGGACAACCTGTCTTTGGTCTGGCTGTCTCAAAGGGATGGTACTTGTGACCATGCAAGGTGCAGCAGAAGGCAAGTACCCTTCCTGGGGTGGCTGATAAGTGGTGCTGCTGTAGTTCGGATGACAGGATACTCCACAGTGTAGCCCGTGGCTCTGCGTGCTTGTTCCACCATAAACCTGATATTCCTGTAGCGTCTTCACTGCTGCTGTCACGCATTCCTATTGTATTAAAGCCTGTGTTTCAGTAGGCAAGCCTCCTCACAAAGTAGAAATTTTTTTGAGACAGTATGTTTTCTCAGTGGCAATTGTGTGTGATAGTAGGTGTGTGCTACCATTACCTTTTATTAGTATGTAAGGGAGAAACATCAGCCTAAAAAGTGACTTCATCTAACACACTGCCATGCTAGAACTTCTCACAGCCTTCAGATAGGCGTAACAGTGAACGTTTTTATAGAAATAATATTGCTTTCTGTCAGTTTTACAGTGTTTTAAAATATGGTAAGAAAATACCATTTTAGTTTTTGCCACCATGTTACTAAGAGGCTAAAAATCTACATGTCTACAAATGAAGAGTGATGAAAGTGAAAAAATATCACCTATATTGATTTTAGACCACTCTCTTATTTAGAATAATAAAACAAATTATATACAAATATGAAAAAGCAGTAGCACACAGGGGGTGAGCGAATACGCTGCAGGTACTTGTGTTTGCCTGAAGGGGAATATGCTGTGATCAATTAATGCTGTATAAACCTCTTGATGTAAGAAATCACTGTAGCCTTTCCAGTAGCTGCAGCTCTTTGTGGTAGAAATGTAAATCCTGTAATGGTGTAGACAGACTATTTTTCTGGGACTAGTCTCTGTAGAGTTGTGCGCTATGGTACGTGATTTCATCCTTTTTCTGTTTACACATTTAGGCCCTAATCCTGCCACTGGATTTGTTCAAATGGACCTTGATAGCCATGGGGCCTGGCTGAGTTAATGGGACTCTGGATGACTGCAAGTTTCTACTCTGAAGATGTGATTGTAGGCCTGAACCTAAATTTCTATCTTATTCCCCTGTCTATTTGCTTCTAATTCATGAAAATTATCCTACAAAACGGTATTGTCTGTGAGTCTCATGCACGTCTACTTCAGTAGCATTCAGATACCGTGTGCTTGGGGTGTTGTCAGACATCGTTAAAATATTTCTGTTGTCATGTGCCAAAAACTCAGGATCACCATGATTATTGTGTTATATTTTTACATTCAGTGGCTTCCTACCTAAAACGGAGGAGATTGTCACCTGTGTTTTCAGTCGTTGTGGTATGTCTCTTAACTCAGATTTCAAAGTCAGAGTAACTGTTGGAACTCATTTTTAAAGATGTTGGTAGATTTGTTTTTTATTTGTTGGACACAAAGTACATCTATTTTATTTTATTTTTCAATGTGCTATTTTCTTAGTAGCCTACTATTACTGAAAACGTTCAATATAATGACACACTGTGATGCAGACCAATAAAATAAGTAGGAAAAAGCATTAACTTTTACTAGCTCTCCTGTTGCTTTTCTATTTCTGTGGCTGTGGTTACATGACATACTATACAGCTGAGAGTGAGGATATTTTTATTTTTGTGAACCAGAGAATATCTTTTGTTTACACTGAGTGCTGTTGCCTGTCCTGTTCCATATGACAATGTTGCAGTTTCACTGAGTACTGAAGTTAAATAGCCCTGATAGAAGCTGTAAAGGACTTTGTGAAATCACATTAAAATAGAGTTTGAGGGGGAAAATAGATATGCTCTATCTCTATGCGTGTTAATATTTATTTTGTATAGACTTTTTAAAGCAAGTATGTAGCAATACAGGATAATTAACAGATGAAAAAATCCAAAACTTTCACTGTATATAGAGAATCAGAAATACCTTTTTTTTTCTATGTACAGTGATATCTAAGAGCTTCACAGTGTTTGTTGACTTTTTGCGTATTCCCAGAACAACAGAAAAGCATTGCTGTTCTGTTTGACCAAGGAGAAAACCAAGCCCCTTGTTCAGTCAGGAGTAAAGTTGATGTTATTAATTGCCTTCTAACCTTGTGCCTCTGGCTCCATTTCTCCCTCAAAAGCCAAAGTTTCCATTATAATCAGCTGCTTTGCATTTCTACATAAAAGGCCCAAGGTGTTTTGGTTTGGACTCCCAGAAAGTGAGGAAGACAAGGTTGGTGGCCCTCTGCCAAGGTGCTTGGTCTGACTTGCTCTTCATTCACAGAAGCTGATGGCGAAGGCAGAACCGAGTGTTCCTGTGTGGCGTTCAACTGCCGTAACCACATGCCCATTGCTCTCTTCCTGTAGTTGTCTGTCTTGTTCTCTGCACAACTTCTAGAGCAAACACATATACCAACCTATAAATAATCTAATTCGATACACAACCCTGATTCATTTCCTGAGCAGCGTGTGTCCTGCGCACACAGGGCAGCCGTGGTCCTGTGGAAAAGTTCAGCCGAGTGGATGAGGCCAACTATTAAGCTTATAAAGTATTTAAACTTTGCAATTAAATAGCATCCTTATATCGTAGCTTATTATAGCTATAGCTTGAAGTATTTTTAACAAGGAACGAGAAGAAATGAACGCTTTTATATCTGGTTGTAACTGTGAATATTTAGCTCAGTGAAATGCAGAACATCAGCCGGTAGGAGGAGGCTGGCCACCTCCAGGGAGGACGGGAAGGAAGACAGCTGGGTAGTAAACGCTGTGGGTATACCCGGCTTGCCTTGAGTCTCAGGGACTATTTGGGGAGAGTTTACTCTAGCTTTTGTTTTCTCTTCAGCATTCCCAGTCCAAGAAATGAACTCTTCTAGACTTTCTTAGTGCAGTAGATGTTGGGGGCGTGTGGTGTCTTGTCATAGTCTGGTAATAGTGTAAATGAAGGAATAGAAATCATAGATGTTTTTTTCTCCTATGTTTTCTGTCGGAAAATAAGGAGACACTCCTTAAGGCCTCCCAGTTTTCACCCAGATGAATTTCAGGGGCAATCAGTATGATCCTTGATCCCAAAAATAGGAAACAAAAACTTTTCTAATAGAAAGTACTGCTCTCAGCTTGCCCCTTTTAATCTTCTTCCCAGTCAAACTGTAGTGGCCTGTTGTGTCTGTAACCTACCAAGGATGGTGTGTAGACTCCAGTGCCAGAGCAGTGGTGTTGGGAATCACAAGCTTATCTCTTTATCTTTTGTGTTAGTCTTGATTACGATGATAAGGGGGTGTTTTTTCTTGCCAGACCATGGGCTAGGTTTCAGTTTTTGTTAATGTTCTACCTTATCCGTGGATGATGCTTGAGATTTGGTGACCGGGCTAGTGATTTGCTGTGAGAAAAACAAAGCAACCTCATGCTTTGCTTTTGCGTATTTTTCTCTTGGTTATGCAGTCTTTTCCCACAAGTAATGCAGCAAATTCAGATGTCCTGTGAACAGAGCCAGAGATGATACTGAGATATATCAGTAGTTAGGAAAATTTTGGTTAAGCCATTCACTAAAATTCATAAAATCAAAACGCTTGCAAAAGTACATCAGTTCCACTGGCATTTGGTTGTAAAGAAAAAATGAAAACCCTGCTTTTAACACTTTTTTTTTTTTAACAAAGGATCATTTTTCAAAGTTTCACAGCTGTAGAGAAACTGTGGGAGCAGGAAGAATCAGTCTTGATAGGGCAGAATCACCTTAAGCCAGTATTTCAACTCAGCACTTTGTATCATGCGACTGTGGCCTGAAACTGCTGCCTGTCATATCAGATAATATTATAATTGATTTATTATGTTACTTCATCTTATGCGTGGTTTGTAACCTTTTGGCAGGGATTGTTTTTCTTTCCTGGTTTTGGGGGATGTGGGGGATGGTGTTTTTTGGTTTGGGGTTGGGGTTTTTTTGGTTTTTGTTTTGTTTTTTTACCAGCACCTAGAGTGAGGGAGCCCTGATCCATGACTTGGGTTCCAAGTACTAGGATAATACAAGTAGTAATCATGCCTGCTGCTAAAAATTTTCTACCTTATTTACATTTGCATTTGTTTGCCTTCAGCTTCCAGTCATTGATTCTTGTTATGCTTTTCTGTGATGGATTAAAGAGCTCTCTAGTACTCACTATTTTCTCCCCAGGAAGGTGCTTTTACCCTGTAATCAAGTTACTTCTCAATCTTTTCTTTTTTTTTTTTTTTTTTTTTTTTTTAAGCTAAACAGATTGAGCTTTTTATGGTCCTCGTGATTTTTTTCGCATTCTCGGATGATTTTTGTGGCTCTTTTGTATCCCTT
>KZ507021.1:79986-91846 GCA_002844005.1 Limosa lapponica baueri | reverse complement strand
CCACCCGAACACGGCAGCACAAAGAGCTCAGCATGTGCAGTCCTCTTAGCACATGTTGACTCAAATGCTCCCACATAAAATGGCAGCTGTCTCTTCCAGTAAACAGATGCCTTCATGGCTTTAAAGGGCAGTGGATCAAGGTCACCTTTTCCCAAGGGTTAGCCATCGCTTTCTTTTCCCTTCAGGCTTGCTAATACAGTACATCGGTCTGCTGGCTCTTCAACACATCTCTTCCAGACACACTGATTCACACGTTGATTCACTTCAGTGCAGCACCAAATGCAACCCCATTTTTCCCATGTTCTTCCCACCCCGGAGAGTCTCCTGCCAGCCCCGAAAGGTGCCTGCTGCTGAGCCCCCACCCCTCCGGGCTCCAGCCAGGCCTGCCATCTGCAGCGCCCGGGAGAAAAGACCCTTCATCCAGGAAACATCAAGTACCTCTGGGTGTGATTTTTAATTTCCTCCAACACTAAGATCTACAATGTGATGCCAGGAAAACAACACTGTTATTATACGATTTGGTTTTATCCTGCCATAAACTGTCACCTCCACGAGGCTCAGGGAGCTGTGCCTATAAAGACTGCACACACGTTGAAGCAAGATCCCTGTATGCAGGTCACTGGCTCCTGCCGGGGTCCCCATGCATCACCTGGGCCCTGGGAAAGCTGCCTGAGGCTTCTCTCCAAGGGAAAAAGCTTTCTGGGGAGGTCAGGCTGAGATTTCCCAGACAATCCTTGCTGAACATGGTGGGGTTTAGTCTCTTCACTTCCTTCATGCTCTTTCCATGAGCCCAGCCAACTGCAAACCTGAAATAAAGGCCCCTCCACACATCCTGAGCAGATCTACGTGCATCGAGAGTGCTTTCTAAGTAAAAAATGCCAGTGCTTCATTCTGCCTGTCCCCACCAAGGGAGGCAGTGCCTTGGGAGAGAGACAGGAGAAACACAGCTATTTAATTCAATGTGTTTCTACATGGGAGTATTGTCAGTGCTGAGAACATGCCATGGAACCAAAGAACAGTTGAAAAAGAAGCGAAAAGCAAATCCCCACAGAGCAGCTTTCCTGCTCCTGACAAGGACATTCAGTTGATCACTAAACATCACCTCTTCCTCAGCCCTCAGGTCCCTTGGGCTGTGCTCCTGGTTTTATTCCCTAGCTCAGTGAGGAGGCAATACGGATGGGTTTGGGGAGAGAGCAGCAGGGAGGGAAGGCTGCTCTGGCTGGATCCGTCCCTTGCCTAGCACACTGCCTGCTCCCGTTTTAGGTCCAATGCCAGGACAGTGACACACAGCCGTGTCACGTTTCCCCTGTGCATTTCCAGGGGACCCTCGTAAAATCTGACCTTGGTGCTATAAACCTGTGGCTGATTGCTGAGTAAGTCATTTCCTCCTGGGTGATTTAGCAGGGACTGTCGACGGAGCTGCAGTTCGTCTGGATTAGAAGAAGAATTCATCAGGCAGCAGCATGGCCCACCTGCCTGTCTCCTCTCATTCCCGTCTCCATCTCTGTCCCCAGCAACCCTGCCCCCTTTCTCCCCAAACAGCCCTGAGCTTTCAGGAGGGGGAGAAGCCAAGCAGGGAAAG
The DNA here is from genome assembly GCA_002844005.1 of Limosa lapponica baueri. NCBI lineage: Eukaryota > Metazoa > Chordata > Aves > Charadriiformes > Scolopacidae > Limosa > Limosa lapponica. The sequence continues at coordinate 90,264 of KZ507021.1, read as the reverse complement.
AGGTGCCTGGCTGCCTCTGCCCTTTTCTTTCCCTGTCATAAAGCTCTCAGGGCCAGCTCTGCAGTCAGGGGAATATTATCTCTCCATGCTGCTGTTAATCTCTTTATGGCATCATTTGACCCTTTCTAACATCCATTGATTTTTGAACTACCCTTTACGGCAATTCCTTAGATCCCTTTGGTCTAAATTACCAAACATCAGTGCCCGGGGCAAAACATGGGAACAAATAAAGCAATAGGGGAAAGTCCATCCAGTAACTGTGACTTCACTGGCCACTTTTGAGGCCCCTTCTCCCTCCTTCCCTGCCGCTCAGCCTCCCCTCCATGGGCATCCTACAGATCCTCCCAGAAGCTGCCCCCTCCTTCCCTCCCTCCCACACACAGAGCACCTCTGAAAGCAGGCACCGTGCTACCTCCTGTCACACATCTGGCTGTGGGTACCCAGCCCAGCTGGCACCATCCCGGGTCTCCCAGCCCTGCGCCCCCCCTTCTCCAGGCACCGTCATTCTCGGATGCTGCCTTTCACCAAGGATGTTGCCATCTGCACGCCTGAGATGGCCAAACTCCCGACACTTGTAGCCACATCCGGCAGAAGCTTCTGGCCAAGTCTTTCTAAAGCAGCTTAATAGGGCAACTCAACAAGAGGTGAAGGCTGCTGCTTTTAATTTACTGGAGAAATGACTTTTCAATCCAGATTAATATGTTTTAATTTATTTCTGTTTTCCTGAGCTCACCCCTTGTCCAGCAGCGGCTGTCTCCTTGCCTCATACTTGCTACTTGTCCAAATGAAATACCGAGCTGTATTGTCTACTATTATGGTAAAATACACAATATATCACACTGATGCATTCTGTGAGTATGACATAAAAATGACGAATGTGCTCTGGCCAAACACTGAAATGTATTCATCCCGCATTAGTGCAAAATGAATATTAATACGCTGGAAAATGGCTCGGGTGATGAGGGCTTTGTGTCATATTAGAGAGGACACTTCATTCCTCCCTCATTTTTTAGACAGCGTCAGCCCCCAGTCCTGCCACAAGCCCCAGGATATGTAGCACAGCCCTATTTCGACAGAACTCCAGCCAGGACCACAGAGGGTGAAAGACCTGAACATGACAAAAAGCTGAGGCCCACAGAACAGATTCAGAGGGACAGGGTGGTACCAAAGTTTAAATGGCACCAGCTTTCTCTGGGATGCAAATGCCTCATGATCTCTCTCTCTCGTATATTATTGTCCCAATCTCCTCCAATTTCTTCAGCCTCTGGCTACGTCAAAGACCACCATGAGGGCTTAATGGCTTGTGGGATCGGTTCACCAAATTTGGACTTGGCTGGACTCACCTGCTGAGTGCAAGTTTGCGTCAGCTTTTCCTAATTACTGCCCTCCTCTAAGAGGTGCAGCAGAACAGCTGATGAGTGCAATGGTGAAGATAATATACTTCACAATTAGGCCATTTAATTATTCCATTATGTGATTTCCATAACCACAACCATATCTCTGCAAATTTATAGAGCACATACAACAGAATATACCAAGTGAAGAGGAAAAGCAACAATTTTAATGTATCGGTCATAAAAAAACCCTTTCCCCAACTCTGATCTGAAGGATTCAAGCACTGAAAGTGGCCCCATCTAAGGTCTGCACACCATGATCATTGCCCTGGCGGTACCAGGAGCCGTACACATACTCATAGAAAGTCCTCGCCCCAAAATATGTACTATATAAGACAAAGTGGGGAGAGGTGAGGGAGATTTTCACCTTATCTCAGCCATGTCTCAGGTAACGTTTCCTTACACAGTTGCTTCGTTGCTGTCTCTTTCCCAGATTTCCTGGACCATAAGGCCCCCAGGCAAGGCTAACCCAGTGGCAGCGGCTAAGCCCAGCTCACCAGGGCTCCATTTGCTGCCAGGGGATGAGCAATTCCAGGCCAGGTCAACCACATCCATTTTTCTCCCTCTGGCCAGTGCTTCAAGGGAAGGCGAAACAAATACGTGGTTTGTCATTATAAGTGCAAAATTGCAAAGCCAGGACGGCTCCAGAAATGCACACTTTGAATTCTGCAGGCCCCACGGCACAGTCCCTTGCGCCCCCATGCCCATTGCACACAAACTTTCTCCCGCAGCCATGAGTTGATGAACAAAAAAAACCTCAAGAGCAGCCCCAAAGGAACTGTTTGTACCCGGACCACTCACCACTGCCTTTCATCCTTTCATCTCCAGCAAGTGGGTCTTTCTACAGCACCGTCAATACAGGATGGAGAGGGAATCGTTAGATGTGCTACTTCCATCAATATCTCTAAGAGGAACAGGTGACATGAAAAAAGGTGAACCTGAGACCTCTTCAGACTGAAGACAAAGAAATTACAAGGATCTTTTATTTTAGATGGGTTAGCCTTTTGGTTTATATTTATATCTATACGTAATTTATATACCTAGAAATGCAGCATCCATTTTTCCTTTGTAAATGGGAAGTGGAGGCTGAAAGCTACAACCTTTGCCTAGAAGACTAAATGGCCTTTGGAATAGGCTGATAATGATAAAAACAACCTGCAAAAGCATGTATCCTTGCATCATTTAAGATGACCTTTTAGAAGGGAGACACGGGAAAAGGGGAGAAAATGAAGAGAGGGGAAAAAAAAGCTGGGGGAAACAAAATTTTAAAACCAAACATCCGCTGTTGGCATTTGAAGCAGCTGCCGCTAGAACAAGAAAATAAAAATAAAAATAAGAAGAGATTCGACGTTTTATTTCCCCCTATCAAACAATATATCCCAGCTAATGGCAATAGAATAAAAAATTACCCAATGCAGCCTGCGAGAGAGGCAAGAGAGGAAGAGGAGAGAGCAGGGAAGAGGGAGGGGAGAAAGGTTATTATAAATGTGTCAAGCTTGTTTATGGCCCTTTATCAGCAAGTGCAGCGGAAAGAGAGAGGCACCGTTAGCGCATTTTAAAAGTGTTTGGCAGCTTTGTTTGGGAATGTAAATAATCTTTATATTCAGGAGCATTTATGTTTCAAGGAACACGCAGGCACGTGCCACCTGCGCCGACAGATTTTTGAAGGACCTTCTGACACCCCTGCTGGGCTCTGCCCCCTGGCTCTGTGACATGGGTGCTTCATCTGAAGGTCTGAAACCCCGTTCAATGGAAAAGGCTGCACCGGGAATATAAAGGGATTTAGGGGGAGGACCTGAAGCCCAGGGAAAACCCTTCAGTCAAGGTCAGGTGCTGGGCTGGTTCACTTCCTCCCTGAAGTCGGGGGGTTAAATTCCACTTCTAGTGATGCTGCTATAAATCTGGAGGAAGGCAGCCCTGATGCTCTGCACAGAAGACCATGGCTGTGCCCAAACTGCAGCCCCCCAGGAGCAGAGTGCTGGGGGACAATGATGACAACAATATAGCAGAGGATCTGGTCACCCCTTTTTCTGCTGCTCCTAGGCTCTACTTCGGTTAATGTACCTGATAGGTAAATCACTCCCATTTACTTACATGGAAAATATATTACCAGGAATACCCACGCCCTGCAGGGAGATGACATCTCATTTTTCACAGGCAGGATGGGGAGGGAGAGCCCCAAAAAACAGCGGTGGCAGAGATAAACCAGGAGACTGCCGTGAACACGGAGACAAAGCAGGATGCCACGGTGCCTCTCCCCACTGCGGCGAGCGAGATTCACGCTCCGCAGATTAATTCTGAGGCAGCGTTTAACGCCTCTCCCTTTGGGGATGAAGGATTTGCCCTGCGTTTCAATGAGACGTTCAAAATCACACTCATCGTTCTCAGAAATTGCACTTAGTTAAATTGTCACCTCTCCGGCGCGAAGGCAGGCGCGGGGCCGTGCTGCGCGCGGGAGCTGGACAGCCCGGGAGGTGGGGAGGAGAAGAGTGGAGACAGCGGGGACGGTGGCAGGGCAGCCACGAGGCCAGGACAGGCTGGCGTCTGCGTGGAGGAGCAGCAGAGGGGCTTGAAATGTGGCAGCATGAAGCCGAGCAGCTCGAGTCGAGGGCCTGAAGGATGGCCAGGACCAGGAGGGTGCCAGGGGATGGATGGCTGGGTGTGCAACTGCCAGTGCACGGAGTGGGGGAAAAGAAGAATGCCCGGAAGAAGGGTAATGGCCAGAAGGCAAAGATTTCCATCTTGCATGGGAAATGCAGACTGGTCAAGCTAAGCCTTCCCTTTTTCATCTTTTATGCCTTCATCTTTCTTGTCTATTTCCTGCACTCCCTGATTTGGCAAAAGAGTATAAAATTCAGAGGGAACGTGCTGTCCTTGCACATCCTGGATTCCCACAGCCAGCACAGGAAAGGGGGAACAGCCCAAAAGGGTCAGCAGATGAGTACATGCATAAACAAACACGAATCTCTACCATGTACCTTGGTGGCCTGCTCCAGTACCCACCACATTTAAAAGGTATGAGACGAACGGCCTTGGGAACATCTCCATCTGCAGAGAAAGGCAGGGCAGACGCAGTGACAGCACAGGCTGTGCTCTGCTCTCGCTCCAAATCCACTCCGAGCCGGAGGGTTAGACCCGAGCCACCAGCCTGGGTCTCTCCGCTCCGGTCACACACAACTGCCCGTGGGACAATTATCAGAGCAATTCCTCTGCCACAAGCCTCGGGAACTGCCAACTGATGAGCGACAACTTCAGTTGCTACTGACCCAAGGACACCTCAACAAAACTCCAAAGGCCTTTTTTACCCTTTTATTGCTCTTGGGATTCTTCACATCTGCTTCATAAAAAGGTGTGGCTGCATTAAAGTATAGGTTTTGAAGATGTGAATCCAGCATAAGAGCAAAAGGTGGATTTTTTTAAACTTGGCACACCAGCACTTTCCAGGAGGCACTGGAATACTGTCAATCCTGTGATAACCCCCTGCTAAGGAGCCGGCAAATTCACCTTCTCCTGTGCAGCCAGGTGCCTGGAAAGCATCATATAAAGGAATTTAAATGTAGATGTGTGATATTTACTGCAAAGCACGACCCGCACGCAGACAGGGGAAGGAATGCTTGAGCAGGAGGAGTAAATGACTATCGCAGGCAGAAAACCCACTGCAATTCATGCATCACACAAATGGTTGTGTATATTAAAGCAATGAGGACAAAGGGTATTGATTTAGCACAAGTATCAAGAGTCCCAGGTGCTAAAACCTGAAGAAATACAAACTGTGCTGGGCAGAATAACAACAAAACGAAATGATAAAAGGATATGAGTGTTTGAAAAGACGCGTAGGACGGGCTATAAATTCTAATAATCCATATTTCTCGAAAGCAGCAGCTATTGACTCAAAAACAAAAGAGCAGGCATTGTAATGTAACAAATGTCAGACGGGATAGCAGCAGGAATTCAATTTGCTCTGGCCATATATCAACTTGAAACTTAATGTAATGGCACGTAGTTAAAGCTGCACCCTCACTTAATGGCTATTACCAGTCCTGGGTGGGTTTTCCAGCAAGCATAAAGCAGTGAGTAATTGGCCCCGCTCTGCCTGCATCACTGCTAATGAAAAAAAACGTGCTCCAGCCTGGCAGCAGCGGGAGAAGGGGAAGGCAGGGAACCCGGGCAGAGGCAGGCAGGACTAGAGCTGCCAAGAGCCTGCCCTGCCAGGATCCCTTGAAAGAGTTTCAGGAGAGACCTCTGGGCCTTCGGCTGACCAGCATCCCTCTTGGATGAGGGCTGGATCCACAAGGCAGCAGCCTGCCATCCTTGCTAGCCTCCTAAGTGAACTGGATCCAGGCCTGCTGGAAGAAGAGGAGGAGAAACCCTGGGTGGTTACACCTCATCCAGCTCCTAAGCATGCACTATTTATTACTACTTGGGCAGTGGCTCCGCAGTCAGCCAATTAAGGCCATTGTAATTACTTCTCTTCAGTGACTGCAAACGGCCGAGTTAAACGACAGATTTCCCGCTCAACAGTTATTGCGGCTGCTGAAGTGAAGAAGCAGAAGTGTCGGCATTGCTGAGAATATGCTCTGACCATATGTCAGAGGCAAGAGGCACTTACTGAATGGAAGAGGAGGCGGTGGGGGAGGAGGCAGGAGGCATGGATGTGGGACAGGAACCTTTGCAGCAGCGAAGCATCCAAAGCAATCAAGGGGAGGGCAAAGATGTAAAGCTGTCCTAATCACTTTACTGCAGATAGGCAGGGGCATTCCCAACAGGCACATTATAGTTGCTACCAAGAGCAAAGCTTGCAAAGTGATAACTTTCTAGGGATACGCCACTCCAAATTTCAGGACACAATTTTGGAACAATCAAAAATAAGATCAGCCCCCGGGATAAATTCTCTCAGGTTTGTCATTGAGCCTCACACATGCCAGAAAAGGACTCTGGAAGGTCAGTCAGCGCTGTGCTAACGTCCCCGCAGCACAAACACAACTAGTTGTACTCTGTATCATGAAATATGGAATCGTGGCCTTTGACTTTACTTTGTGGGAATGATGCTCTTTCAATGGTTCTCAGGAGGCTATTTAAATGCCTTCTACAGCCTTTTATTAAAGCGATAAAGATACCCAGAGCTTGGGTCTCAGCTTTGTCTCCTCATTTGCCATGAACCACTCCTAGAACTTGCAGAGATGTCTAATGGTGGCACGGATTACTGCAAGTAAAGGTGTTAGCAAGCAGTCACTTTGAGTGGCACAACTGGTTTTCGTTGTGCCAGAGTACCACGAGGCATTGGTTGGGTTTCTTCACAGAGGAGCTGCTGAGCTGCATAAGCCCTGGCACACGCTCCCTGGGACCCCACCTGCTGCTCCTTGGGGACAGAAGGTGCTCATTTTGCTGAGAATTTTCCTGCATCCCTCCATGGGTGAGGACACAGCCGAGCCACAACATCACAGACAGAGAACAAGGTCAAGTAAGAGCCCAGCTCTCCTGTTTACCCCTGCACTTGGCGTTCGGTGCAGGCAGGAGGTAAGGAATAGATTTTTGAGTTGATCAGACAGCCGATGAATGTGTATGGAGCGCAGGAGCCTGAGTGTGCCCGTGGGAACCAGGCCTTGGGAGTGAGAAACTGGAAGGGGGAAGGGAGTTTGTACAAATCCACGTTCCAGATTAAATCTCATCTTTAAACCCTGGGTTCCAGTAACAGTGTCTGTTTTAATGCCCACAGGCCTTGCTTTCCTCAGTAATCTCAGCCATCAGTCTCCTGTGACTGACAACGCCAGGAATGAATCTCTTTTGAAGCTGACAAAACTCACTCTGTTCTGATTTCCTCTTGAGCTGTGTTTATCTGAGACCAATACTGAAGAAAGCGGCTCTGAAGCAATCACAGCCTATATTTACCCCCCAGATCTGCCCTGATGCAGCAAACAGCCCCTGAGTGTGGCCAAAGCCAGTCTTGGCAAGAGCAATAGCCGCCAGCAAGCAGGTCAGCTCATTTTCTGTTCCCCAGGCCCCTTCCCCCATGGAGGCCAAGGCAGTGTTGACACAGTGTTGGCCAATTCCCAAAGAGACCCGGGGCAAGCTGTCTGGCAGAGGGGAGACCCCAGCCTGACTCACAGCAAAACACTTGAAAATATTCTGGGAGTCTGTTTACAGCCCCATAAAGATTTTATGCAGTGCATTTAGCCTCATGTCTCTGCATTCATCGTGTTAAACGCTGAACGTTTTACTTTAATGCCATAGTGGCTACAAGCAGGAATACTTAACTTCAATAAATAAGAAGTAATCACATTTTGCCAGTGAATGGATTGAAAATAGCCACTGGGAGAGTTCACCTTCTGAAGTCAGAGGCCAGGGCTGTTGCTGAGGTTTCCAGCAAACTATAGACCCTATGGAGCATCTCCAGGGAGAAGAAAAAAAAAAAAAGTATCAATAGTGAAGCTTATGCATCTTTTAATTGAGGAACTAGTCTGTAGCTTGGGCTCAGCACACTTGTGCCCAAAAGCCAGCATTAAACATTCAAATTTAGGCAAAGGAGGGAAAAAGGGACAGAAGCAGATGGACTAAGACTCTATGCATTTGTGAGTAAAATCTACTGGAAAAGCACATTAGTGCTCCTTGGAAACTAGAGCATTTCATGGAGAAACACACAGAAGAGGAGCTTCTCAAGTGAGTCCAGATTACGGCAACAGATTCTCAGGCGCAGTTCCTTCAGATCTCTAGCCAGCCTTAGCTAAACTTTAGGCACGTTCCTTTTATCTACCTGGGAACTCCAGGCACTATAACCAGCTAAATTCCCTCAGATGCAATAACTCCTTCCTTGAGGTATGCAAATGACCAACTCACAGAGCCTATGATCTAGATGTCCACTGTTAGGAAGAGCTCCACGCCTCATGTGGCACCTAACAGGAGCTTTACCAGGAAAGGAGTTCAGGGTAGGTTAGCAATATATTAATTATGTTTGAGCTACCTCAATTGAAATGATACTCAATAAGAAATCCTGACCAATAAGGTCAAAACCTGACTGAATGCCTCCTGATTTTATCTCAAAACACCTTGACACGTTGATAGGTTCCCATTAGGTAACTATATTCTTCCATTTCCTTCCAAACACACTTCTCACCTCTCTCCTCCACTCTCTGCCTCTGAGCTTCTCTCTACTTCTTTCTACTCTTCCCATCTAAAATTGGCCCTCCCTTGTTTCTCTCCCACGTTTGCTCCTCATTCTACCAAACAGAAGACCAACTCAATTAATTTGCATCCTAATTTAACCGCAGTCCCAATCTGTCACTCAACTGTCAGCTGTAATATCAGGAAACAACAGTTCAACACCTTCTGCACCACATCACTCCCAAATAAGCTCTCTTAATCCTGAACTATTGGGTTCTGCTGATACCTGGTTACACCACAGTTGTCGAAATCTAGTCCTTGGCTATAGAAAAGAAATACAATCCACAAGGGGGTCTCCAGGTTATTCTTTTAAGGGCATAGGTAGTGCTGATGCCAGCAAACATGATGCACATTACAACAGAACTTCTTGTCCAATAGACGAGAAGGATGGGGGTAGGCAGAGATGATGCCTAGTAGAAGGTAGTACTTGTCCCTGCTGAAAACATCCTACCTCCAGTTTGTGTTCTGAAAACACAAAGAAGTTTGTACGAACCTTCTTGAAGCTTCAAACTATCAGCTCCACTAAATTGTTCCTGAGAACTTCACTGTGAGACTCTGGCAGCAAAACCTGAGATGGTGGTTGTCTTGCAGCCGTGCTTTACAATTTGCCCACAGCATCTATTCCCAACCACAGAGATGCTGTGGAGACAGAAGGTGGGAAGCTCATTTGCTTTCTCCATCTCAGTCTCGTTTTCTCTCTTACTACTACAGCAAAATGGCACCTTTGAAGTCGACAACCAGACACCAGTGCTGTCTCACGACCAGTGGTCCACCAAAGAATATGAGAAGATTTTCAATTTCTTTCAGCAGAGAGCTTCCAGAAGACCCCTGATCAGCTCTCCTCAACTCTAGACAGTGATCCACAAGGTCTCTAACAGCAGCTTGCACAACATCACCCAGAATACCTTGCATGTCTCCCTTTGAAGCTGTGACCTGATTACCATAAGCAACGCACTGCAGATGTACCTCTGCAAGCCCAGAAGCACCAGGGGAAATGAATATATTAGTATTTATCATATTAATGCAGATCAAGCTGGGTATTTGTTCTGACATTTCAATAATAACTTTTTCTATTTTTTTTTAAGCAGCAGCTTGTATTTTCTTCTCCCTTAAATAATTCATTGTTACATTAAACTTATTCTAAATTGGGGTCTTTTTTTCATCAAACTAAAACCTTATTTGGATGGCCAAAGGGGAAAAAAAAAGTATAAATGAAAACTCTCTCTTTGCTCTTCTCCATTCTTTCATTCCCTCTTTTTTTTCCTCTCTTGTTAAAATCTCTTAATCAAAGTGACAATCTGTCTTTCCCAGGAAGGAAGCTGGCTCCTTTGAACAGTGCTGCTCCGATAGCTCCCTGCTTTGATGTGGGATTTAACTTGTGCCTTTAGCAATCTCAAGTGACTGAGCCGGCACGGGCTGGGTGCCTGTGTGTAGTCATGTGTGTGTTTCTGTGTTTGTCCTTGCTGCACACACACAACCTGACCCACCCACACATGCAAAAAGAAGAAAAAAAAAAAAGGGGGGGGGAGGAAAAGACAGAAAATTCCGTGACCACACAAAGCAGCGAGGTGAACCTTGTGGAGCTGCTACTGAGCATGGTTCGGAGGGAATCTTGTTCTTTGCCTTTCCCACAGGGACATCTTCAAGCACTTCACCGTCTGTTAGCTTCAGTGAATACAGAGCAACCTGTTTCAGGAGGCTGATACCCTATAGAATGTCAGGAGTG
>KZ507021.1:43690-55016 GCA_002844005.1 Limosa lapponica baueri | reverse complement strand
TTTTGGGTTCTCTCTGGAAAAAGGATTTACCTTGCAGAAGCATCCCAGGGTCAGTGTCTATCCCAGTGGAAGCCCTAGAAAGCCACATCACTGCTTAGTCATATGGTTTTCCAGCCCCATGAGACTGACTGCCAGGTCCTCCCAAGCTACAAAAGCCAAGAAGTTACCATAGAGATCCAAGTGCAAGAGGACAACAGGATGAACCAAGTGAGAGAGAATCAGGCTCTGCCTATGGAGGTGTCACAACATTTTTGGGTCTCTATAAATCAATAGAGCTAAAGGTAGTAGAGCTTAGCCCAAATGTGGAGAGCATAAGGGAGAAAACAAGGGACAGAGGAAACAGTGACCAATATGGACAGCCCGTTGTAGTTCACACAGGTGACCACTAGAGAGCTCCCTGGCTAAACAGGGCATATTCAGCAAAACTCCAATCTTTCTGTTTTTATAAGATTTCCAAAGCTGCTTGAGGGAATATCTAGTTCCACTTTAAATTAATGTGAATCAGCATTGAAAGCCCTATGGTAACTTTGCAAATCTCTGCTTTAATATAGAACCTCGCTGTAATTAATATCAGATTGTAGAGCTCTGGGATGTACTGCAAGGAGGTCAGCGGAGAGTCTCCAGCATTTTCCTGAAGGCCTTCAGGCTGAACAATAAGGAAATTGCATGGGGCAAGCACAGCAGCTTTGTGGCTTCGAAAGAACACTGCCTCCTTCCGTAACAGCTTACAGAAGTGGGGTTCAGCCCATGCTCCTCATGTCCCTGGAAGCCCAGGGACTAATTTTGAATTGGATTAGCAGGCCCACTGTCAGAAACCTGAAACTCATTTTGCAGCAATCTGCACCTCCCTTAGGAAACCTCTCCAGGTGTACAAATCGAAAACTTGAAGATTTTGGAGGAAGCCAGCCTCAGTGCATCCTCCTGCTGCATCAGCTCTATTCTTAGTACAGGCCGTTAGCCCTCCGTCCCGTGCACCCGGGATAGGCAGCGAGACCTACACACCCATGGGGCCACATAGAGCAAGGCTTGGCTATTGCAAAGCTGCACCTTTAAAAGTTGAGCTACAAAACTTCGGTTTAATGTTTTTCCCTTGTTAGTACCCAAGTATGCCCAGCCCCTAACGATCTCCCAAGCAACCATCCAGGAAAAAGGCCTGGCACAAACCAACGGCCTTCCTGAGCTCTCCAGAGAAGAAGCTACAATATCAAGCCCTGAGTTCACAGTTGTCTTTTGTTTGTCCAGCTGCCCAAAGGCCAAGGGGGCAGCTCCTCCTTAGGGTATGGGGCCAATATGAAGGAAAAGCAAAGAGTGACTCCACGATGGATTAAGGAGAGCAGGGCCTAGACGTGGCAGGACACCTGGGTTCTCCCCAGCAGCCCTGCAGACTGCATGGGGCACAGGCCAGCACCCAGGGGTATTTCTGAGACCCTGGGAGATCTCTCTGCCCCAGTCCCAGGGTGGGGGGAGACGACCAAGGGCTGCACAGAGCCAGGGCACAGAGCTCCCCCACGCAGTGACCGGCAGCCGGGGCTCCCTGTGGGGCTGCCTCTCCATGTCATGGTTTGGGCAGGACTGGCCGCTGCTGGAGGCAGAAGAGGAGCCTGGTTTGGGGGTGCTGAAGTCCTTAAGAGGACCACCAAAGACCTTAAGAGCTCTACCAGAGCACAGTTTGGAAGGGAAGAGGATCTAAAGGACCCAAGAGAGCTTTGCTGCCACTTATCTCCAGCAGAATTGGCTTAATCTCTCTCTCTCTCCACACACAGTTATCACAAGCTTTAAATGCCCACGCTTAAGTGACTTGTCAGAACAGTACTATCAGGGCACAGGCACCCCAGGTCGTGGCACCCAGAGGATCTCTCTCCAGCTCAGCGGCACTCTGTGCTGACTCCCAAGGGTGGCTGTCCCCAGGTGCTCACTGCCCTGCCAGCCACCACTGCTGCCAGTCTGAGGGTCCTGGAGAGAGCAAGGTGCCCCCCAAAACTGCACACCAAGAGGTGGACAAGTCTTCAACCACCCAGAGCAAGCCCACCTCAAACTCCCAAAGGACAGGGAAGCAGGAACGTCCCTAAAGGACGGGCTTTTCCCATGTGAACCGGACTGAGCACAGAATGCTGAGCAAGGTGCTTTTATGTGTCTGGTGTAACTGCAGGTGATGCTCACCCTAGCCAACGGTTGCCTTAAATGGACAAAAAATAGGACGGTGAGGAGCAAGCAGCAAAACAACGAGAAGTGGATGAGAAGAGATCAGGAAGTAGATATTTCTAGCTTCTAAATAAATCTGACAGGGAATATTCATCTTAAATCAGGGTTGCCACCAAGCCAGTTGGAAACCTGCCTGGCCAATTTTCCTGTCACCTTGCCAGTTGCTGGGGAGACAGTTGAATTTGCCAAGAGTATTTTTTTAATGTCCAAGAACAGGATTTGCTGCACATGCCCAGACACTTTGTACATGGCCAACTGCACTGACTACCTTGGACTTGCTCATCTTAAACTGCTCTCACAACAGAACCACACGGGTGCTACATCATTTCCCAAGAAAGGCACAAAGCTATATAAGATAAGTGGAGTCAAGAATCTGTGCAATTAAAGCATGCACACGGTGCACCCTGGACTCCCTCAGACCCAGGATTTAGCATAAAATGCCCCATCATCTACACAGACAGCTCTCAGCCCAAGTCTGGGCACATTTCTGTTGTGGGTGTGAGTAAAGATTAGATGCCATATACCGCTTCCTCTCAGCAGTCCAAATCGCTCCCATCTTGGTAGCCTTCCAAACCCTTTTCATAGTTTCCCTTAAGAGACGCATTGTCCTACAATTGGCCACAAAAACCTCCCACAGCATCTCAGCGCACAGAACTATGCAAAAAGCTCTGAGCACACACGGCAAGAGAGACCAAACAGGGGAGTCTCGGGGATGCAGGTAGAATTTGCAGGGTGGAGGCTGTTACCACAGACAGCTTGACCCAGCCAAGGTACCTCCCAGGCCCACTGTGATGGAGCACAAGCACTAGCCTGGAAAATTTTAAACCTATGTCAAGTCAATCTTGCTAATCATGTGTTAAACCTCATGAAAGCAAGGCGGTTGGTGCTTTACCCGAGTGAGTGGGGCTACCAGCCCTTCGAGTTGACCTCAGACAGCTAACCTAGGAGGAAATGATTTTTAACTAGTCAGAAACCAACCTTTTTTGGGGAGCAATGAGATTTTTCCAAGGCACTCCACTCCAGCTTCATTCTGCCACTGTGGAAGCCAACATTTTAAGCCAACTTCAGTGGGAGCAAATCAAGGCAACCTTAACATCTCCAGAAACCCAAGCCGATTTCCCTACCTTTTGCTCTCTTCACCTGGAGTGTTCTAAACACGACCCCACCTTGCCATTGTGACATCCCACCCATCGTCACCATGGTACACTCCCCAAACACATGCACAGCTCACGGAAAACAAGGGTTAAGGAGAAAACAGCAATTTTCTGCCTGGCATTCGCATTGTTGGATTCTAGCCTGGAAATAAAGGAATATAGAAAAACACTTGTAAAAATATAAACACAATGTGCTCAAATCATGCTTCCATTGACTTTGAACAGTGTTATGCCTGGAGTGAAATGGCTCTGCTGGGCTTAAGCTTGTCCTCAGAAATGCATTCTGGGTTCTCAGCAATGCCATGGGAACTACATTGGTATCTCCAAGGGAAGAATTTGGCCAACTATATTTAACTATTTAAAATTTCAGGGTTATTTGCAGAATACGGGCCAGAGTCCCATAAAAGCAAAACAATCTGAAGAAAAAAGATATTCCAGAATGACTGTGAAATAGCAAACTGCACCCTCTTCTCTCATCAAAGCACATAAATTTACAAAGCGATCAGCATGGGTATTGATTCAGCCAAGGAAGAGGCAATATTTACCTAAGCACCTGCACTTGTGGCGCGTTACAGCTACCAAGCAGCCTGCAACCCCAGCAATCATATACTGTGGGAGAGAATTCTCTATCGTTTCAGCCTTAAAAGAGCCATGAACAGTAGATAGCATACGCAAAAGTGTGCATTTTGGCAGCGTGGGAATAAGTCATTATGTGCTAGAGCCAGAGCCTTCTGTTTTGGGTCACGTTGACTCAAATGAGCTGCTAAAATCCATTCTCATGTGTTCTCCTCCCTCTTGTTGCTGTACTCTTCCCTTAAAATCCCTGTGCCTGGGACTTCAGCAGGAACTTCTCTCTCAACCTTATCATAAGGAGGAAGAAAGTAAGCACAGAGCTCAGCAAAGAAAGCACAAGAACCATACACTCCTCTTCCCACACTCTTGTCATTTTTCTCCCACAGTCCCCACCTGCTGAAGTCAGCCTGGGTGTTGTGAACAGAGGAGGAGGAAGAGCAGTGGTTCATGTTCATCCTGGAAAGTCCCCAGCCCTCCACTCACGTGCTCCTCAGTCCAATCCACCTTTCCTAACTAAATCCCCCTATTCCCACATCCCAATGCTAGAACTAGTTGTTCAGCAGCTGACTCCAGGAATAAGGGAGTAGTAGATGTAAGGAATGCCACTGGGACTCTCAGCCGACAAATCTGCAATATCAGGAATCAGTTTAAAAGGCCTGAACCATCTCCCAGAGCAGATATTGACGTGTCCAGAACATGGTTTCCTGGGTTGTATTTAATAGCATTTTCCAGGAAAAACCTTGCTGTCGTGTATGCTTGTCAGTTCCAGTATACTGAATTCACCACAAACCTACAGAGGTATATTCAACTTAAATTATCATTAACCCAGAACTGGGCTCACTTCTGCAATAGGGGTGCTATTTGTTTGGAAATGCTTCTGTGGTGAATAGCATCTTCTCATCACCGAAAAAGCAAATCTTAAACTCCAAAGAGTTCTCACCCCAAGGGAAGCAGGTTCAAAAAATGCACACTGCCCAATGCAGATTATTTGGACATCTTATGTGTCACCAGGTAACGTTTGTAGGTTGATACCAGAAAAGGCACACAGGCAATCCACAACCAGCACCTTCAGAAATGTACCTCTGTTGGCAGGGGAGGAAACCCAGAAAAGAAGATACAAAAAGCAGCTTTAAAATGTTCTCCTTTTAATTTCTTTTCCTTTTGTCAGCTTTTGGAGCAGAAAGGACTTCATCCTGAGAGAGAAGCAGCACCTCTTCCTGCTCTTCTCGCACATGAGATCAGTAGAACCTTTCAGGCTTGGTCCTACCCCAATTTTGTCACCGTTTCAGTAATCGCACAGACACAGACATGCTTAAAGTCAGCTAATTTAGCTAATTTAAAGCCACTCCTACAACAGAGCTGGCGCCATGACACGCAGCCACACACCAGCAGAAGAGGGCAGAATTAGCTTGCTTGCAGCTTCCACTCCTTGGTGCATCCCAGGCAGCACATAAACCACGCAGCACTTTGAGGCCCTCCCAAAACACCCCCACCTCTTAGCACACGCATAAGCCCTTTCAGGAGAAGGACTGGGGTCTTCTTTTCTGCCAGCCCTTAGCTGAAATGACACGACCACATCAGCATGTGGAACAGCTGGGCCAGATACAGCGGCACAGAACTGCTACCATAACAATATCAAGACTTAGTAATTTAGGTACCATTTGGGTAGCAGGTATATCTGGAATCACAGTATGGCTCTGGCAGCTGTATAGTGCCCGTTGCTTCCAGGCGCAATTTGTAGTAGTAATGCAATCCACATAATGATAAGCTTAGTGCAGGCGGAGCTGCCAGCACCCGCAGCAGGTACGGCTTCGAGACACTTCTCCTGCCCAGTCCATTTCAACACGCTTCTGAAAAAAACTACTTCACAATCCAGTGTTTTCCCAGAGCTGAAGAGTGTTTTGAATCATCTCAGAAAAAATCACTTCAGCTGCTTGTGAGTTACAGAAGGATGAAAAGCACGCTTTGGGGGGAAAAAAACCCACCCAACCCAAAAGCCAGAAAGCATGGCTGGTGCTTGAAGCCTGGCACATACAGTCCCAATGAGGAGTCTGTGCTTTCCTAAATTGGAAAAAGTTTGGCTTTGATTTAACGAAGTATGAGTGTATGAAAATTGCATATTTAGCATGCAATGTAGTAGAAGCCTTTGTGCAGTCTTAACTCTGCATTAGCATATTCTTATTCATTTAATTAAGTGTTGCAAATTGTTTTTCTGTTAATTATTTCAGTTATGGACATTATTATTTTCCCTTTTGGAAGACAGAATCTATTTCAGGAGGGTTAATAATCCTGCTAAGTCTCCTTTCCTAAACTGTTCATTGCTGCTGATAAGGTTCCACCTGCTTTTGTTAGACTGTATGCTTCTAGCTCATTTATAATTGGATACATCCTGTACCAAATATCTCTAGAAGTGCTGATATGATATCCCAGATGGTAGCATTCTCTCTTTCCTCTGCGTGTAATTTCACGAAAAGGCCCACTGACAGCTAGTGTTTAAAGGGAATTTGTGTACGCAGACATGATAGGTGATCTGATCTGCTTTATATTAGGGATGGGTAAATCCGTTCAGATGAAAAAGAAGCAGAGAAGAGTGTATCAGAGCCAGGGACTTGCATCTGGGAGTCCTGGGCTTTATTCCCAGCACTGCCACTGATCTGTTATGGAACTGTTAAACTGCTCCACCTCAGCCTTCCTCATCTAAAATGGGCTTATTATTGACTGTACCTACCTGGCAGGTGTCTAGTGGGGATTAGTTAATATTTGGAAACACTTTGAGATCCTCTGAGGGAAGGTACAATATAAATGCAAAGTAGTTGCACTGCCAGTCTATTAACTGTTGACAGCCTGCTCTGCTCCTGTTTGAACTCTCTGCCCACGCATCTGAACCAATGATGAATGCAAAGAATTAAGATGAGTAACAGTCCCAATCAAAAAGCCATCCAGAGGGGACTTCCAACAAGTGCATCTCCCATCTCCTTGCTATTAGTGCACAAAAGCAAACCTCTTCACACAATAAAGCGCTGCTTGGCAAAGCATAAAGACCTGAAGGCATTAACAGGACTAAACACGCATTAAATTCTTTTCCCGTAACTTATTCAAACATTTCACACCTGCAAAACTGAGCTGGGAATCTCAGAAGGAGGGTGTCCCCCCTCTGTCCCATGGTATGCTCTTTTACATCTTCCTGCAAAAATTCAGTTGTGATCTTTTAGCTGGTTTCATTCCTGCCACCTAAGATCATTCTAAACCTCTTCAGGTAAAAAAAAAGCAAAAAAAAAAAAAACCACCCAAAAAACCGCAACCAACTAAATCCAAGAACCCAATGAGGACAGTATTTTTCAACCTGCAGCTCAGCAATTGGTCCCCACCTTCTGCAAAATCATCCACATACAATATACAAAAGCAACAAGGGACAGGACAGTAAAGTAATAATTTTCCCAAAGGCCTATAGGCTGTCCCTGCGTTGAGAAAGAATAACAGACACCAGACTACAAGAACTAATGTGTTTTAACCTCAAAGCATCACATAAACATTAACCTCATGAGCCTGATCTCTAGGATGTGATATTATTCTTTCTGTTCTGTAAAATAGAGTCTAAAAGACCGAGGACTGCCTCCCAAAATTAATTTGGTCCCATAAACCAGGCAAGAGAAGAGAGAGCAGCTGGAGGCTGTTCGTGGTGCATGACTGCAGAGGCAGCTTTGCTGACGACTCTGAAATCCACTCCAAGCAGCTTAAAATGGTACTGCCCCTCTTCAGCCTCCTTCCCTCGCTCTTCACCCAACAGTGTTTATCTTTCTGTTGAACTCACGCACATCCCAAAGTAAATTATAAGGCCAGGGCACTAGGCAGGGTCAAAGGCTAGCGTATGAATTTACTGTACCGTCTTCATTCTCCCAGAAGCCTTTCCTGAGTCCTAATAAAGATCTCTGAAACAAGATGCTAATGCTGGATTATCCGGGTAATCTCCCTGAGTTACTTCCCTGGTTTGCCTGGTTATAAATAATGAATTAGGCCTTTACTTATTATTTCTTCTGCCCTTTGGGGTCGCTGCAAGTCTTGGGAAGGAATACAAATTTAAGAATATTAGATCCATTTATTAATATCAATTTCTGCCAATCCTGCATGAGAGATGTTCCTCGCTCAGTGCGTGCTATTGATACAATGAAGCGGCTGGGATGTTAATGGCATGGATCTAATAGCTAAGAACTGGCCCAGCCTTACTCACCATTCCCATAAATTGAATTTTAAAAAGGCAGATGGGTGCTTCATAAGTGGAAACAGAATCATGTGCCAGCTTTCATTTCTTTTCCATTCCTGAGCACTGGTGAAATTAAAGTCTCCCCACTGGCTTTGTCCACATAAGCCTGTCATCACAATTTAGTCCCAGTCTTAAGAGCCCCTGTTACTTCCACACGGGATTTCTAAAGCAGCCTGGCCAATGCATCTTAACCACTTCACTGCTGCCTTTGACTGTAGCATGCATTCAGCTGAGCACAGCAGCAGCAACCACACGGGCACGCAGAGCTCTTCAAGCTGAGAACACCAGATCCACACCACAACCCCTCCTCTTTCTCCCTCTTGCCTTATTCCATCTGCTCTTTGATATAAAAGCAATTAATTCCAATCATAAATGTGAGTGTGCCTGCAGCACTGACCTAGCTGGGAGTCCCAAGCTGAGCCGTACTCGAGGGGCTGGAATTAAGTTCTGCCACACTGTGAATGCTGGTAGACTGGACTAAGAGTCCAGACAGCAAGATTTTACCACCAGGCTCCTCAGCCTGCCCACAGGTCTTCTGCCAGCAACAGCAATAGCCCAGTGCAACAACGTGCTGAAGGGTGTCAATATTTTTACTAAGAACCCAGATTAAATTACTGCCTCTTGCCTTCTATGCACCAATTCTGATCGCAGGGGGCCACCATATGAGCACTCCTGGTAGGCTTCACCATGCAGTTTACTACAGGTTGATCGTACAGACGTTTTTGAGACCCCAGGCCTGCTCAGAGCTAGGCTGGGCAGGATGGGCGGTATCACTGCTCACTAGTCCACACCAGCTCTCCTAGTAGGCAATAACTCTGCATCTTTATCAAGCCTTGCATGAGCAAGGCCCTAGCATATAGCACAACCAGTCTCCATCTCCACTGCACTGATCCATCTCCATCTCTTTAGTGCCAGGCTCAAAGGCAAGGTCAGAAGCCATCAGATGCATGTGTAAGGCACAAAGATCACTCCCGTGGCTGAAGATCTTGAGCCAAGACAGAATTCGAGTGTTACTCAGGGTTTGTTCGCTGTATTAGTTCAGACAACTCTTGAACTCTAGACACATCCTCAGTAAAGGTCCAGCCATTGTCCCCACCTTTACAGATGCTCCTGAGGGCATCCTTGTGAATAGCAACTTCCTTGGTAGCCCTTAGGCTACATCTCACTCCTGCACCACCAGAGCTTGCCCAGTGAGTGCAGCAGCACTGTAATTGCTGCTGCTCCTACACATACAGTCCACCACTAACATCTCCCCAGACTCCAGCTTGTGGTCACATTGCAAAAATCTTTGGAAATCTCAGCCAAACTGCATGAGGAAAACACATTTCCCCTTGCAAAGAGTTTCTCTAGGTTTCAAAATACTTTTCAAATCTTCACAGAGTCAAGAAATGTGCCGTTTTCTTCCTTTTTCACTTTGATGTCGTTTCATCTACACCTTTGAAAGACGGATCTCCTTTCTGTAAGCATAAACACAGCTCTTTAAAGACTTTTTATGCTTAAAATGCATCTTTTCAATATCAACCACGTACTTGAAACAAAACAGAGAGCGTACGAATCACTGGCACTGAAGATGGTTCGCATAGCTAAAGGGACTAGGACTTGTCCTGACTGATATTGCCCACGTAATGGGCAATCATTACGGGAGATCTTCCCCTGGTGCACATTTCATGGCCCTCAGCATTTGCAGATGCATTCACGGTTATTCATGGAGCCTCTGGAAGTCGTGCTTGTCTCAGCAGCAGCACATATTAGTGACTTCCTCTCTGAAAAAGCGGTAGTGCTATCTCATGAGGAAAGGCCAGTCTGCCGCTGTGCTCGAATTAGGACCTGACACTCCTTTTTCTCCCTTGAAGCACAGACCATTTGTTCCCCTTCTTCTGTCTCAGGTGGCGTAATTGAGTCCCTTGGGGAATGTTGCTAATTGAATGGGAAGTGAGCTGTCTGAGGCAGCAAAAAAGGCAGATGGTTACGACTGAGGGATAAGTCAGATGTAGCTTTAAGTTCTGCTGCCAACTGAAAGCCCATCCCTTGGAGACTAGGGATTTCAGTGATGGTCTCAGTGTGAAGGTCACAACAGCAGATATTCTCTCCTTCTCTATGCCCTTGTGATGACCCCAGAGAAATTGTCTGCTCACCACACCTGAGGTGTGGTACCCTCAGACTGCCTGGAGACATGCTCATGACCCTACCTGAAGGTTTCCTTACAATGCTGATGTATATGGGATTATATCCCCTTGAGTTTGACATGAGATGGTTATGTTGCAGCCATCAGAATCCTGTAACGAGCTTGGGAAGGAGCAGAGAGTATGAGCAGTGAGACATGGAGGGAGAGCACTGTGCTATTCATACCTCATACCCCAGAAGAAAGCAAAGTCTTCAGATCAGTTCTATATTTCACTGACAGCCAATGCAAACCTTTTAAAGCTGGTGTTGATCTGCCAGAGTTGGGAAGTAGTAAAAACACACACACACAATTGCCACTGCTTCTGCTGAATTTTGTATGAAATGGGGTAATCTCAGAGGCCTATGAACAATGTATTAGAGCAGCCTATGCCAGAGCTTAGAAACGCACGAGCAAGCAGCTGGCTGCCCATCCACCTGGGAAAACAGAAGCGGGCTGAGCCTTGCCATGTTTTTGAGGCAATTAAAAACAAAACAGGCAGAGAAAGAGAGAGATTGAGAGAGAGAAAGAGGGAAGGAACTTCCTCGTTGCACGTTAGAAATACTTGCACAAAGGGTTTGGTTTTAAACCCCCACACCACAGTGTTTGATGTCATTCTTTGTGGATCACTCGATATCATCCCACCAGGCTTCTGACATCAGCCTCTGCGGATCAGTCTGTTGCAACACCAGGCTTGCTGTTTTCTCACAAGCACAGAGATAAGTACCTGAAAGATCCCAACCCATTCCTGGTGGGATGAGCAAGACGGCAGTCGTTATGCCCCAAATACCACCCGTCTGGAGGCAGCTCTCGGACGCAGAGAAAAACCCTGACATCAGCATTTTCACAAGAGATATTTAACTGCATCTGGGCTGGTCAAACTCCTCCTGGAGTAACTACGCTCACTTCACACCCAGCCTCGCTGCTTCAAACTGGCTGCAACAGAGGCAGCTGCTGCCATGGCCTGGAGAGCAA
>KZ507021.1:11438-27030 GCA_002844005.1 Limosa lapponica baueri | reverse complement strand
TGGATGCAAGGACAACAAACGAGAATGCCAGTGGTCACATGAACCATAAGTAACTGGTAAGTAATTATGGAGGGATGTGTCTGTGTGGCTCGGCTCCAACATCAACAGAGGGAAGAGCTCTGCCTATTGAGTCATCAGCAGCATTTCCGTCCAGCCCTTGGGTTTTCCTGACAGGTCTCCCCTGTGAGTTACTGCCCAGACCACTGTGGCTGAGCTCATAAAAGCTGCTGAGCTCACACCCCCAGGGAACGGGGCTCCAGTCCCCCACAGCCAGGAGAAGCTTCCTGGCCACAACTGTGCTCCAAGGACATGGTGCCTCATCAGCCTCTTTATTACAGCAACTGAACGTTAACATCACCCCAGTAATATCACAGATGCTTCAGAGACACTGTGCCATAGCCAAACAAGGGCTGCTCAAGTCACACAAGACTTTTATAGTGCCCCATGCCTTTCGTTATCCATGAGCCCCAAACTGTCCATAGCCTGAGTGCCCCCATGTAGGAATTAAGTCAGCACCTCTTCGGTGCTGTCAGAAGGACAAGAATTTGGCTAATGAGACATTGTTAAATGAGAAGACGACATTTCTTAATCAGAGACCAGATACCATTTTGAAACTGCAGAAGTATCCCAGACCTCAGCATTATCACAAGGTGAATGAATACACAGCTGGGCATTCTCTGTTGTGCCTCTGCAGTAGACAAGGCTATCTGAATTCTTCCACACTTTCTTCATTTCTGCTATTTGCTATAGAAAGGGATGGACTTTTCATTCGCTTTGCTGTTTATCCTACTGTTTCTCTTCTTTTTCCATTCCTTTCCCACTCCCACGCTTTGTTTCTACTACTGTGCCCATCCCTTCCAACAGAGCTAAACAGCGAACACATGCTGATCTGTCTATTCCATGTAATTCCCCACTATCATTTTCTCTCAACAGATTTGTTAGCCCCATAAAATAAGTCACTAAAAGGTTTCTGATGATAAGCGGGACTCGGGCCTCTGAAAACCTCATTTCACTGGACCAGGTGCCAGATCACATGAACAAGTTAAATCAACTGGTTTGATGGGGAGCGGAGGGTATCTGTCAGTGCTCTGCAGTAAAGCATCTGCTCAGCTGGCCATGGGCTTTTCTGTACTACTGCAGCAGCACCTTCACATCTCTCACAGAGCTAGAGCCCCAGCAGTCACTCCCCAGGCCTGCAGCACATCTGAAGACATTTCTGAGGACCAGATAAGAGGAAGCTGAAAAGTTCAGCTTCAGAACTGCATGTGTCTCTGAAACAATAAATGTTTTGAGTGATCAGCATTTCTAGGCAGTGAAACAAATGAGTGTTTCCATTCCCGGGGGAAGTGGGAAGCAAGCAAACTCCACTCCTCTATTCCGTAGCGTACAGGAAATCTGAGTGATTGATGGCAGTAGAGAAGGGAAATGCACATTCAGCTTATATTTCCAATGTAAATGACTTGCCACCTCACCCCTCTGCTTCCTGTTCCTTCACACACTCTCCACACGCCGGCTGATATCTGTAGCGTGTGTGCATCAGGGAGGAAGAAAGGAAAAAGGACAATCCTTGTTAAACTGCTTCCCTCCACCCAAATTTAAGCGAGCAAAGATAACACGTGCAAAAACAAAGGTCAAATAGCTGTTCATCCCTGAGCTCTTTCGGCCCACAGACCCAGCGTGGTGACAGGGATGGACTAAGGAATCCTGCAGCACAGGACCCCACTAAAAGGCAGCCATCTGTGTCAGGTGCAGCAAGCTGGCCCCTGCTCTTCCAAAATTTCTCCTTGTATTACAAAGGTCAAAATGGTAAGCACCGAGGCTCTTTAAAATGCGGCACACAGTTTGAGGGATCTGTCCGGTTCACAGGGATGCTGAGACGCGGCGATTGCCAAGGCAAGAGAACAAACCCAGAGGAACGCAGCGAACATCCGCTTGCAGGAGGCGTGCCCCTGTTCTTTCCCAGGCAGCTCAGTGAGAGGTGCTTATTTTTACAAAGCAGGCTCTGAGATCTTAAAGAACCGATGTTGTCGTGGTGCCCTAAACCAATGAGTATGTGACCTACTCGTTCCCACTCTGTCCCTTGACCTTTTCCCATAGCATTCTCCAAAAGCATCACATGAAAAATAGCCCTTCTCAGTTCTCCAGAGGCTTTGGAGACAGCATCAAAGCCCAGTGCTTATAAACAATTCCAGCTAGGCCAAAATGCCATTCCAGCATCAGGGGTCTCGGGATTTGTAAGCCTGTCACAAGGAATTGGAGGGAGAGGGGGCAGGGGAGAGGCAGCATGTGTTGCCAAGAGAAGGGGGAAGCGAGGGCCAGGCAGCTGGGGTGCGAGTTGAGCTCCATGAAAAGCCCGTAGGCTGAGATCAGATTCATCCACACACCTCCGAGGCTACGCAGGATCTCTTTTTGCCTCCATCCTTATTACAGAGCGCTTGCAAGCTCTCAGAGCGTGGAAGTAATTTACTGCATTGATCCTTCGGCCTAATCTTCCTGTTCCTTCCTTCCTTCTCTCACCTTGTGCATCCACTAACACGGCAGCATCCATCCTGGAGGTGAATTTACAGTCCAGGTGGAGACGGGGAACTCGACAGACTGCAGAGGGACAGTCCTTAAGCATCAGGGCTAGTTATTTGTTGACTCTTCAGGATTTGACAACAAAATAGCAGCTGGGCAATGAATACCTACAGGAATCCCTGTCAGCTCCCTCTGGTGTCTCACACCATCCCTGGCACACTCCTACCTTTCGCTAAAAGGCTGAGAAAGCTTCAACTGTTCCCAGTTTTTGTGTTTCCTCCTATCTCCATATCTAGTTTCCCTTGGCAATGGCTGCAGACACTCCTTGAACACCTTCTAAAAAGGAAACACTGCAGAAGGCACTCCATAATTGAGCGAGACTTTTCCTCAACCACCATTTTATTCCTCTGACTTCAACCCAATCTTCATTTTTCTCATACTTGTTCACTTGTCCTCCTGGCTGTGTTCTATCCCTACCACAGGCTACAGGCAAGGCCTTCAGTTGGGCAATCCAGAGCAAAGGCTGTTTGAGGACTAATTACAGTTGAGGGACTGTATTCCCTTGTTCCAGTGTACTACTGTTACCATTAAAAGACAGACATGCAGAAAAAAAGAAAAGCCACTTGTAACCATCTCCTAGCACGCCACCACCTCCCCTCGATTGTGCATGGAGCTTCACTGTTGCTCAGACTGGTGGACTGGCCCTGCAGGCTGAAGACCTCCCCAAGCTGGTCTGACACTCTGCTCCAGCCACCCCAACAGAGCCCTCAGGCACA
The DNA here is from genome assembly GCA_002844005.1 of Limosa lapponica baueri. Classification (NCBI taxonomy): domain Eukaryota; kingdom Metazoa; phylum Chordata; class Aves; order Charadriiformes; family Scolopacidae; genus Limosa; species Limosa lapponica. Next base: position 23,737 of record KZ507021.1, on the reverse strand, counting down.
AGGTCTTCAGAACATTGTCCCATCCTTTGGCATTGCGTGCCTCCTGCCGTCCCCACTCTCTGCCCGTCTCCTTTCCCTGTGCTCCTGCTCTCTCCTTTTCCCAGCCTCATCAAAATGCGCTGCCTCTCCAGCCACATACCACCTTCCCTCCAGCTCCACCACTCCAGTCCGGGTCACGTACTCCACGGTACAGCCCAGCAGCCAAGGAAAATGGTTTTAATGTCTGAATATGTGGAATGGTGCTAGTTGCAGCCAGGCAGGTTTATGTTTGGCTAGCTCTTACGTGGTAATAGGGACGTTGCACTCTTGCAGAGCAACAATTTCAGTCCCAACAAGGAAACTGGATAATTACAGAGAAAAGCAGCAGGCACTTCAATCATTCCTACTTTGTGTCAGGTCTTTTAAAATGTCATTGAAAAGAAATGGTGGGATAATGAAGGCCTTGACTGACTTTCAAAGCACCTGACAGGACAGCCAAGAGGAAGCAACAAGGTTAGGAGGGCTACATCATCCTTCCTGGTTCCTGGGGACTGACCCCAGAGGGGTGAGATCTGGGACAGGATGGTATGATCATAGAATGGCATAAAATAGAAATACAGTCATGTGAATTCTTTTGCCACAGGTGTCTCCAATTTAAGAACAAACCTCCTGACTTTACCTGGGTTGATCTTGTTCATTTTGTATTTTACTTGTGGCTCTTCTTCACCATTTTTCCTTTTATATAGCATCAGAAAAGCATTAACTCATGACTTTGTTCCATTCCACTGACATAACTGCTTAAATATCCTTCCTGATGTTTTGACATATATCACTTGGACAGACACTTAGAAATTTAAACCATGGAAGCTGGAGGACGTTTTAAAAAATTAGAAAATATGTGGACAACTCTGCTGTTATTTTAACAATATGAAGACTCAACACTTCTGTAACTCTGCCAGCAAGGCAGGAAAATATGTGCTTACACTGCACAAACATAAAACTGAGCACACTGATTTTTAGACATAAACCACACTTTTACTACGCACTGAGCACACACGCGCTATAACCCCCACCTTCACAAACACACATTTACAGCACATAAGGAAGGCACAGGTTATTTCCAGTGCAAAGAACCTCTTGTTTCTATCGACACCAAAAGCACGGGTACCGAGGGATTATACATACACTGAGCATGCAAACACAATATCCATTCATTCGATGTACCAAAGATTTAGGTCGACCAAATTAAGAATTGCACCTGTATATCCATTTAGAATAAATTGGACATTAGCAAATGTACAATTGCTGTGAAAGGAAATAATATATCTGATGCACTCAAAAAACACCCTTAATTGTTCAGTCTAGAAAACAGGAAAACAGAACAATTAAATGAAATGACACACACGTATGCACTGTAAGTGTACAAAGTGTACACTGGTGAAAGCACAATGCCATAAACAAACCCAGTATTCCCAAAAGACTTATCCATACACTAATGTTGTGCTCAAATGCACACAGGCAGACCTTTAACCATATGCTCACCTGCACAAATATATATCAGAACAAGAGCCCATTGCACATAATAAGGAGCCCAAAATGCACACTTTAGAAATGAGAAACACACTACACAAATACAGAACTCATGCATAAAGATTTTATATGTGCTCCATAGAAAATAATTCATGTCATAAACGAAGGCTGCATTTAATAAGGCTAATGCACCAGTGGTTGTGTTTTACCCTGTAGTTCTGAGCTCACCACAGCACATAGAACAGTGGGTCTGAGATCCCAGCTGGCCCCACACAGGTTCAATACCTATAATTCATAAACTATGCGTAGGATTCAATCTTCTCCCAGAATAAGCACCTGCATTGCTGGATGTAATTCCCCAGAGCTAGCCTATAACTATATAAGCTACTGTGTCAGGACTGCCATGCTGCTGCACCAGCCAAGAGACCATTTGGGGATTCATTTGCAATTCTCCCATTCCTTCCCCCTGACTAGGGGACCCAGGATTCGAGCTTCTGGGGGTCGGGGGGTAAAATGCTGCAACCTTCACACAGGCATCAATCACCACTGCGCTCTCCCACCTTACTACTTACACAGCTACAGTGGAGGGCATCGCTCACAAGTTCCACTTAGCTCCAGTCACACTCTGAGCAATGAAGCAATTGCAGGAGGTGGAGGATAAAGGCATTTTACTCCTCTATATTGCCCAGATAAGACCTCTGATAATTTTACAGTCAGATGATCGAGTATCTAAACAGAAACAAATGCACCTAATCAAACGCATCACTGGGCAATGCCAGACCAGCCAGCCAGGCATGACTCCAGTATTAATCCAAAGCATGAGGCAGAATACACGGCTGCATGCCTGGGCCCCATAAGGTCTAGAGACAGTCTCCCACTTCAGAAAGATTTGCATACAGTTTTGCAAGGAAACACCTTATTCGTGTCACCCCTATTCCCCAGTTTCTGTCCACTACAAGCTAAATGTGAAATCCCAGTGATCCACTGGGGGCCAGATCCTGTCCAGCAGCTAGAGCGCTAGACTCACTTCAGCTGTTTCAGCCCCATTTCAGCCATGGGAACGCAAAGAAATCCTGTGGCACGTGGTTCATTTCAGGCTGTTTAAAAGTGCCTGACCTAAACCTATCATAAAGGCTTAGAAACAGCCAGGCACATCCACAGCCTCTTTGCTCCTGCTTCCAGAAATGCCCTTTTCTCTCTGTTGTGATGAAATCTAGATTTGTTTAGATAGAGCTGTCCAAGTTAAGTGACATGAAACGCCACCCACATCTCTCCCGAAGTCCTTCATCAGGGAAATCAGGATCAACACTGCTCCCTTAGCTCTGCTCTGCCAAAAATTACAGTCCCTTCAAGACAGGCTCTATAAATGCCATAAACTTGCACAGTACATTGTATGGAGAAGAATCTCTTCCTGCGATCACAGCCCAGCCTAATGGCAGAGCGAAGGGGGAGGCACACTCAGGTTCTGCTTCATCCCCTCCCAGGCGCCTCTGACCAAGCAAAGGCTTCGGAAATCCAGAAAAATGGGGAATGTCTTTCAGAGCTAACCAAAAGAAAAACAAAACAAATCAGGAGAGACTAATGAATAAAAATAACAGACTCTCTGCTTTTCTTCTTGTAATTTCCCCACCCCAGACAGCTGTAATGTGGAAAGTATTGAAATTTAAATCACACCTCAGCCTAACCTCAGCTGACAGGCTGCCGATGCAATAATCTCAGCCTGGCTATCTCCTCTCGGGGAGAACGACAAACCAACTAAAGGAAAGTGATAAATTTTCAATTTTATTTTAAAATATACCAGATGGGAGATTTTATTGGAGTCATAAATATGTCAAAAGCAATGTTGGCGTATGATTGGAGATTGCCCCCACCAAGGGAGCAGCTCTCCCTGTTTAGAAGTGCCATCAGGTTCTTAATAAGAGGCTCCAGTTAGACTGCAGCAAAATAGTCTGTATATTAAACCAATTGAATTTCTATTTACCAGACATCTTTTTCTCTTCTCTGCCCCCCTTCCCCAGGTTCCAAAATGCAGGAGAAATGAGGGTGTTGAGGTCAGACTTAAGCGTCACCAGTTTGGGTTCTTATTTTGTTGGTGGAACGTGGCTCAAATGTATTTGATTTCTCACCAGTATTTGAAAACTGAAATTTCACATCAGCCAATGAAGCTTCTTTTGATTTCCTAGAATCCCAACCAGTTCAACTAAGTTCAGCCTCAGATTTAAACTAAATCAAATTCAAGCCCTTAATCCTAGCCACGGGTCAACCTCAAATTCCGGAAATAGTGCTTGGCCTCAGTCCCAAAATTTCATGCGAGCTAAAACCAGTTCTAAATCCCACCAGCCGCTCCCAGAAATATGAGTTGCCTTTTGCAGCCTCTGCATCTCTCCTCCTCCTACCGCTGGTGCTGTGACAGATCACAGTAGACTGACAGGAAGAAGCCTAGTATTTATGCCTTTTCATCATTTCAAAGGTGCTACAGACTGGCTCTACCAGCTACGTCTTTGAGCATGTTTCCAGCCTTCCAGTTTACTTAGGAAATCCTCATATTCTCATACCATTAAATTCAAATCAATCAACTCTACCGCCATTGATTCCCATCACCACAGAATCTGGCTCATTGAACCTTTGACACTGAAAACTGAATGCAGGGCAAGTGAAAAATAACAATAATGTGTTATTTTATAGTTTTTCATATAAATGCTTTGCAGATTTAATCCTATAACCATGAAACTGTAACAAGTGTTACAGAATTAATAAGAGCTCTGATACATAACATATTACAGAATGATATTCTGCAGTTATAGCCAATCTAACACAGTAATAGCACAGCAGAGGGGAAGGCAAGAAAGAGGCATAAGCAAAAAGGGACTTTGCATATATTAGCGACCTATGGTCTTTTTAGACCTAACTTGTTCCTCAAAGTCAAAGGAGTGCTAGATGCTATTTCAGCAGTCTCTCTAACAGATTGATCATTTGCTGTAGAAGGCTTTTAAAAAACTTTCTGAACATAAAACACCATCAGATACATTTATCACAAAATATCATCCTCCTACCCACAGCCTCCAGTCCTGGACATGCCATTCATTGGTCATGAAGCAGCAGATGCATCAAGACAACCCGAAGCTTTTAGCAGCTTTTTAATCTGAAGGAGCAGATTGAAATAGAAGAATCATACCCATCAGTCTTAAGCTTAAAATATTTTGACTTAATGTACTACACGGTAAGGCTGGCATTCCTCTGGCTTCTGCAGTGTTTTCGATAGGGACTTGTACAATTCATCATTGATTGGCGCAAGGTCAAGGGAATCTGGAGAAGTACAAAAAAGCTGGGAAAGAATTCAGCTCGCAATAAAAATGCATTTGACGAAACAGAAACTCAGGCTGCGGATATGAAAGAGGATGGCCTGGGTATAATCTTCCACCCTCAGGAGAGCTCACTGAAAAAGCAGAAATGGCCAGTTTCAAGTACATTTGAAGCAAGCGTTTCCTAAAATTCTGTGTTAACAAGCACTGATAATGCTGGAGGAACGTGGACAAAGGCGAATTCAGGAACACCGTTGCCTTCACAGGTTAAAAGCTCTGCTAGGCCATTTCCACTATGGAACCCATGGAACTATTTTGGGCACTAACATCTATAAGGGTGCTATAATGGGCTGCTGTACAACAGTACGGTAAAGCTGTAATCTCTCCAGGACAGAGACTGCAGTTTACTCTATGTCTGTACAATATCTATCACAACAGAGCTCCAGTTCTAATAGCAGCCTCTAAGTGTTATTGCACTACAACAATGGGCGGTGATAACTTAGATAATGAAAATAATGTATGCATCAGGAATATCTATGGTATAATTACACAGTTTATTCAAAGCACCTAATCAAATTGTTCAGCAACTTAACATAAACACAGACGTAGAGGCAGATACTCCTAGATTAAGGAACAAATTATGATTAGTGCAGGTATAATTGCCTTGGAAACTCCCCATATTTTCAGTCAGGCCAAGGACTGGCTAGTAACATGTTCAGGCAAGCACGTATTTCTCCTTATGAAAGATAAGCCCCGAACACTTGATTAAGAGCAGTCTGAAAAGGCAGGAATCCGCAAGCACTGCATCTTTGATCCCAGGAGGAACTGACCTCAGGCAGCTTGGTAAGCTTCAGACTTACGCTAAGATGTCTTTAGGGCATTCTCCAGTTAATATGCTACACTAATAAAGTCTATTTAATTATTTGAATAAATCTGACTATTTAATAAATGACTTAACAAAGGATTGAACTCGTTTAGGTATTGATGCGTTAAATTACCTGCCAAACAAGTAATATCCCAGCAAGTAGGAGTGTTACTTCTCCAGTTCCCAGTCCCTCCTGTACTGGGTAAACCTGCTGTCTCACTGGAAGGCTGTCCCATTATATCACTGCAGCACACACTAACTACAGAGGTCTCAGAAGGCTACACTATGCTCATATTTGGTAGCGATACGCCATCAGCCCACAGAGGAGACCATACTATAATCTCAAGAGCATGTAATGCTGCCATCCAACATTACAGTGTCCCATTCAGCACGGGATGACCTCCTTTCCAGCACATCACTGAACACCCCTCCAGTGCTGTCAGATGTCACGCACACTCACTTGTGCTCTTGCTATGTGTATGTCTGCCTTCAGGAAAAATCCCAGCATCAATTCAGATGTAGAGCTGGAGGCCTGAAAACACACATCCAGCTTTTCATGAATTAGCAGCACCAGGAACAACCTGCAGGGGTGGAGAACCAACAAAAAATGGTCTGCAGCCAGGTCAGCTCCCACAGTCCTGCTAGGACCCCTCCTTTTTGTTTCCCTGATCCTCTCTCCCCTCCCTAGCACCAAGCCAGGACCTGGACACACGAGCAGACACAGGCTTCCCTCTGATGCACCAGCTACCTTATAAATTATATAGCAAATTAAAATTACTTTATCACAGTGATAACACCATCATCTGCAGTGTTTATGGGTTAATAAATTGTGTCCATGAACGAATATGTGCTGACTCATTAACTAAGCTGCAAGTGAGAGCCGTTCATCTCTTCTGCAATACCCTGAAAACCAGTGTCCCTCCTCTGCCAGGGAATACATTTTCATTTTGCCTGTTTTGGAGAGGGGAGCAGGAGCGGGGAGAAGGAGGGAATTATTTCCTCTTGCTCGCTTCCCGCATTAGTAAAGCCCTGGAGGTTATTTAAATGGTAACTTCAAAGGAGGTATATGATCGCTCTGTTTACTGCTGTAGGAGTCTCATTTTACACTCAGATTTAAAAGCCTCTCTGACTCAGAGGCAAACAGCATCACTTACAGGCTTTGGAGCTCCACAGATACAGCCACCTCAGGTGCAAGGGACCAGGAGGAAAGGGAGAGACAGAGAAAGGATTATTTTAATTTTTTTAAAAACCAGGGAATGTTGGATAGGAAGGATTTTGAAGGATCTAACTTACTGGGCTTTGCAGAGAGTGATAGCGAATGGTTTCCCATTAATACAGAGTCTAAATGCTCAGCTGGGGAGTAAGAGGCTGTTTGGTCTTTAGGACAGTAAGGGAAAAGAATTTTCAAGAGCTGTTGTGAAGCACCAGGACAGTTACAGAGGGAAGAAAATCAGATATTCTCATGTACTGAGCCTCCTGCACACTTATCCACCATGCCTTTTCACCAAGTCTTGAGGCTAGAGTAAGTATTAGCTGCAATTCTCCTCCTGGGGATGGCTGTGGGTCAGGCAATGGTAAGGCTCGTTACCAACAACCTTGGAAAGGTTTGTTAAGTAGATTCACGAATACAGCATTTAAAAAAATGCTCCTGGCACTTGGAGTGGAAGTTGCATTTGCGATGACTCTTTGTTCTCCTAAGCACTTATTTCTCAGTCTGACATTACAGGTGGATTTAGAAGGGAGATGAGGTTTAGAGATAAGGTAATTCCCCCCCTACCAGATTAGACCCAGCCAGTACAATGAGCAGTCCCTGTCACATCATGGCACTACAGCTCCTTTACTACAGCCTAGACCCCTTTCCACTGTTTTCATGGCTTTGGTCACTAAGAACCTACCACACAGGTGAAATTCAATTGGTGAGTTTTAATAATAATGTTTATAGGTGTGGTGGGTTTTTTTTACCTGGAAGCAAAGCTCTACTAGAAAAAGCTCCTCCCCTCCATCTCTGCTTAAGCAACAAAGCACATGGAAGAAGCGGGTAAGATCAAAGAAATCATCTCCCTGGAGAACCTGAGGGTAGGATTTATAAATGCAAGTGCTTCTGCAATTGGGCATATGGACTTGCCCCTAAAACTCAAGCTGGTCAAACCTCAGAACTATGAATGTTCAACTAAATCTATGCGTCTCTTCCCATGGGCATAACTAAAACAGAATCTTCTGACAGAAAGCCATCTTGACAAATTTTCTGACACATTCTCCCTAATACAGCCTACGGCAGGAAGCAGCAAAATTACATGGTGGAAATATCACCTTGTGGGAGAAATAAGCTCCAGGTAGTGCCAGCACTTACATATGGTTGAATATAACTGCTCCAAGCATATTTCAACTTCTGTCTCCATTAGGCTGGCAAATTATTGCATATATATTCATCTGATACAAAGAAAGTGGGTTCTTTGAAGGATTTTTTTTTCTCCTCTAAAAAAGAAAAAAAAAAAAGGGTTGCTTTAATTAGAATCTACTGGCTAAAAGCCTTTTTTTGGAGCAATTGCATCAATTCTGTTCCATTAGCCACCATATGAAGCCAGATTAGGAAATAACTTGCTACATAGCTGAAAAAGAAAGTAAATGAGAACACTATAACAAAACCCTCTGCTTAGAAGCAATCAAGCATCCAAGGATATTGCGAGGGGTGTTGTGAAGAATGCATATCCTTATTTATGTATTTCATTCTCTTTCAAACGATTGCACTGTACATGAAAGCACGGGACTGACAGCAACAGCTAATGCTCTCAGAGAGGTCATGAACCATGGTGAGCATGTCTAGTTAGAGAAGGCAGATACTTCTGCAAGCTCTAGTGATAACCCTCCATCCTAACAGATAGTCCTCCCTGTAGCTCCAGAGCATCCACTCTGAATGCCCCACAAGCATGTGTCAAGTTTCTGCTCTCTCCTGAGTTCATCAAGAACAGCTACCCAAATAACCTTAGTCTCTCAAGACAAAAAATTGTATTATCAGTTCCACATGCACCTCCACCACTTCAGTCAATACATTCAAGGGTCCACAGGAGATCAAAATTCTGCTCAAGTCCTAGATTATTAGAGCTCACAAGTGACAATGGCTCAGTCTTCAAAGTGTTCTGAAAGATACTAACTAGACAATACGGACATATTAAACAACAAGGCACTGTTTTTGCAAAATCTTTCCGTCAGAGAATTTATTCAGACAGATGGGAGGGCTGTCCTCTGCAAGGCTCTGTTCTAGAAGCTCAGAGATGAAAAACAAAATGTAAATTCAACAAGTGAATATTCATAAGATGAAAACTTCACAAGACTAGTTTATATTTAGAAGCCTTTGCTTGAGAACATACCTCCCAAAACCAGACATTTAAACTAATGAACCATCCAGACTGACACTAGCTCTGAACCTTCTCATCACAGAAGCTCAGCAAATGATGTCTCTTGGGAGATCTGGAGCTGACAGGAACCTTTCCCTCACAGGCAGCAACTGAGTCAGCAGCTCTAGATCTACCAGTGAAGCCTAAATCTGATCTGTTTTATCCTTTTCTCTCCTCCCAACTTACTATGTTAGTAAAACAAGATTTCTCACATGTTACTTGCCCCTTGTGTGGAAGGGAAAAGGTCATTTTGATTGACCAGTTTTCTTCTGTACACAGCTCCATCCTCCCAGCATGATGACCAGCTCCTAATCACAACGCATGTTTCCCAGCTGCGCCACTCCTTCCTTAGCTGAAACAGCACTCAGTATTCACACCTCTCCAGCTAAACCCCTTGTAGCAACCAGTCATTTCTTCTAAGTCTTCAAAAAAGCAGTAGAAATGCACTTCACCATGACCTGAGTGAGGCACAAGACTGAAATCCAGACAAGGCTAAGCAGTCCAGTGAAAAGAAGATATGGATTGCAGAAAGTGAAGAATTTAGGATCCCGAGAAATCAATTTTCTATAATGGTATTATTTACTATGCAGTCTCTGTCGACAATGCACCCAGACAGGGCTCATTAGTATGCTAAAAATCAGTTTCTACACTGATAGAGTTACATTATGTAAGACTGAATGGATACTGATTTTAATATTGGATCATTTTATTAATGAATCTACAATAAAATTAAGTATTTTGACATAAATATATGTGAAGACTACACCTGCACACTATAGGCAGTCTACACCTTTATGCTTAAAGATGGTTAAAAATCACACTTTCATTAAATTGATAATTTCTGCCTAGGTGAAGAAGCCCAGTCAAAAGGTTATTTCTGGCTCCTGCTCTCAGTCACGTCATTCATTCTCTTTTATCTACTATATCTTCCCCATGCATTTTCTGACTACTGTGCCATGCAAGCAAAAAAGGGCTTTTTTCAGAAGACTACACAAGCCCTTTGCCACCTCCTTGTATAGATATCATTTCTGCTTGCATTCTTAAAGACCAGAGCTTGAGGAAGAACAATGAAAATAAGATTCAACTGCAATATTTAGGCAGCACATTTCAAACAGAGATATCACAAGGATACCTTAAATAGTATTAAAAAAGCCAACAAGGAATTACTATTTCCAACTCCTAATCCCCTTAAACATATCAAAAACTATCATTGGAGGTAGATGATTTAACAGAATAATGCCTATAGATTTCTATTCAGATCACAGTGATATTGCCTGGACACTGCTGACACATAGGCTAAGACACAGCCCCTTTTGCAGGCAGCCCTCACAAACGACCTGCTCAAGAACTCCATCTACATCAGTTCTTTTATCATCCTCATCACTGAAGCATCCGAGTATCTTTCACTAGTATGTTGACCAACCATGAGACAGAAACAGTAGCTGTCACACACAGAAAGTCTATTCCAGAGGCTGGAAACAGAATCCAGATGATCTGGATCCAGGCTCAGTTCTCCCACCTCACCCTGAAGACACCTTCGTCTCAACAGATCTCCTGGCATGTGAAAAAGCATTGACCCCAGAGAGTGAAATACTGGATTTGGGGAATTTACTACAAGAGAACTTCAGAGTCGAATTGAACTCTCCTATCATTAAGACAAAGTAGCAGCAGTGATGGAAAGTAACAAAAGGGTTCCTTTAAGTAGGACTGACATTTTTGTGATTTGAAACTCTCTCATTGCTAGGATTTTAAAGTGCTGATATTTTATCATCAAATTGGAGCCCAGCTGGTAAGTATGGTAAGTATCAATGATACGAGAAACTCAGCAGAGAAATAGTGACCCCATTTATATGTGAAAGAGCATTCCCATTTTAGCTGAAGAAATGTATGCTTTTTCAGTCTTGTATTGCATTGCAGGAGTTCCTCTTTGGTTTTTCTTAGGAGACACCCCATGCAGGTTCCTCTGTGAAGGTGTATTGCAGGATTGGAGACACTGGATGTGTCTAGGGAAAGTTGCAGAGCCAGTTTCGGCTTCCCTACGGATTGATAATCCATAAGCACAGATATAATTGTGAAGGCTGCAGATGAAGTCCTGGCTCCAGCAAATTCAGTGACTTAATTTTCATTAATTTCAAGGGGGCCAAAACTTTCCTCTGAAGCTTTGGCTCTGCAAAACAGTTGATCTAGTTGTGAAGTATCTACTACTAGATTAAATATGTCAAAACCATAACATAAACTGAACGGAGACAAACAAGCCTGATACTGCATATTAGTTCAGGGCATAGCTGTGATGAAGTTAGTGCTGTCTGTCCTCTATAACCAGTGTTAACACCACATAATGTATTGAGACTAGTTCAATAGACATGACATTGTGTGTCTCATTCATATTAAACAAATACTGCCTAGTAATTCAGCAACATCTAAATGGTTTTTAATATTCATGAAACTGTCTGTGCTCTTATCATGAGAAAGTTGTAAGACCACCTATGTAAGAGGACTGAACAATTCATTTTTTTGTCCTAAGGCCTGGATGCTGATCTACACCATTCTTCTTCACAGAACAGCTGCGTCTGAGAAAAGTCTAAAAGGCTGTCACACTGCACAGTCAACTTTAAGTTGATTTTTGTTCCTTGTCATTGATTTCCCCTCTGTCTTTATTCTGCTGGTGCTTCAGCATTAGAGGAACCCATTTCTTTAACATTAGCATTGCCTTGGGCTGTAATCCACTGTAGGTTCTGCTACAACATCATTGGGCTCCACTACCAAACAGCCTTATTAGTAAAAACTAAGTTCAGAATCCACTGCTGTTCTTACACCTGTCTGCACTGCCAAGCACATCTGACACGTCTTTTCTTGTTGTATGGAACTGAATCAGGACAAAACAAAACCAGAGTGTGATAAGTCTCGGTAGATAGTTTATAGCATAGTTTAACTAAAATTTGAATGTTTAGACAGCAAGTGTCCATGAAATGCCATGTGACAGTCAGTATCGCTGGTTGATACTAAAGGAAAATGGCATCTGTGTGACAGTCACTTCCTAAGGAGGACCCTGGAATTCCTTCTGCAGTCACTTACATGAGAAAAGGAAGTTTATACAACTTCAAAAGGATTCAGAGATGGAGCAAGCACCAAATGAATGACTCTGTGCAAGCCAAAAGCAAACTGCAGCAATGAAGAGTCACAGGAGAAGCCAGGACTGAAGGTGAGAAGGGACAAAGATTAAGTCAG
>KZ507020.1:95981-118585 GCA_002844005.1 Limosa lapponica baueri | reverse complement strand
TGGAATTCACTTGGAGACAGAATTCATCCCACAACACAGCCTTCAGATTGAAATCCAAAATTTGTTAGTTACTACTAAAAATCAGACAAGGTCCCTGAAGCAAAATACGTGAACTCAGGTGCTGCTGAGAAGACACCAGACACATTTACGGTGGTATGTATCAGGAGAACTATATGTCATTGTTTTTAATAAAGCCCACACATTGTATTTTTCTTTTAAAGTAAATAATCTCCAGACTTGATTTCTTGTCAGAAGGATATGGGAGTGAGCAGAGTATGTGCAGAAGTAAATCCTGGTATTTTTAAGCTACTTAAGGAATATACAGATTGTGATATGTCTGCTGAGACCTTCATTCTTCTTGCATGTGACCCAAATAACTTTAATATTGGAAGAAATAATTCTGCTGAGAAAAGTGGGTGAAATTAATATGGGGAGCTGAACTTGTACTTACTGTGTTATCCAGTAGTTGAGGTTCTGTTTACATAAATTAGCTTTAGATGAAGTAACAGTAATCTATATGCTCCTATTTTGTCTTCTGCACAGCGTAGATGTTGCAGGAGATAACTTCAAATTTCATTTCCAGATGTGCAGTACAGCCAACAGAGTGCAAAAGGGATAACAAGAACTTTGCACTTGAGCAAAATCATTTTGGGCTATCTGATTTAATAATACAGAAGAGAAAATAAAATTTCCTCCTAGGTTCTAGGTTAGTATAAATAGATATAACTTTGATTTGTGTAGGTTTTTCTTATTTAGAGTAGCTGAGACTGTCTCAAAGATATACATTTTTTGGTGAGCTTTATTTCTGTCACAGGTACTTTTTAATTTAAAGTATGGCTCTATTTAAAGGGGAAAAAAAGGCAAGAGGAAGGGGGAATAGGATGTTTCCATTGTGTGGGGCAGGGAAAAAAGAAAAAAACCCAAACAACAACCCCACCCCCCCCAAGCCCCAAAACTACCATCAGCAGACTCTTTCTTTTCCAAAATGCTATCTACTCATATTCAGATATTTTAAGGGAAAAAAAAATATTTGTAGAAAACCTTCAGCATTTAAAATTTGTTCTTAACTTTTTCTGGAGGAGCATGGGGAAATATTACAGATATCTCCTAACACCTCCTCCTGGTCTCATCCCCAAAGTCTTCCAGAGGCTAGATATGATGTAATATCATTGTCTTTTACTCCTTGGTAACCTGTTGTTCTGTTACTCACCTCTCGATTTCTCATCCCCACTCCACCCCAGGAGTTCAGCAGTACCTGACTCCTGGGCAACAGCAGAATTAAAAACCATGGCCCTGAGGTTGGTGATACAAACTCAGAGCCAAGGAGGATCCATATGCCCATTGGAGATGGACTCCAGCCATGCTTCTCCACAGCACATTACAGTCACAGCTCTGAACGCAATTGGTTGTGTCTGATGCCCAAAGTCACTCTAAGAAAGAGGGTCCTCATAGATGGTGATGTTGCAAAGACTTATTACTTAGCTAGTTACAAATGACACACATCTGGATCGCCAAGTGATATAATTTAACAGCTGCCATTATCACAAGTGGTTATTAATTTTGGATGACTTTAGACTGGGTTCTCAATGAGCACTCAGTGTGTTAATTGCAATGAGACCTTCTGGGTGATAAAGTCTTCTTTGCATCCATGAGTACACGTTAAGTCTAAGCTGTAGCTTTTTTTAACAAGAATTACCAAAAATAGGAGCCAGGTCCTCAGCTGGGGTTGGGAAAATAGTTATTTTAGAGCAATTTTTTTGATCCAGATTTTTTTTATCAATTTTTTTATGGCCAAAGATATTTCCTGATGTCTGAGAAGTCTGTTTTCAATAGGTCTACATAACACATTTCACTGTAATGGTTAATTAGTATCTTTGTGCTAACAGTAAGTCTTAAAGCAGAATTTAGCTTCATTAATAGAGCAAACTTGTGCATCCCCACTTGCATCGTGCTCAAACACATAAATGGTGCCCTTGATATTCTGTAACAACTGCTTGTTTCCCGGCAGAGGAAGTTACGTTGCATTAACGTGAAGAAATGAATCCTTTCTAATTAGTTTTTTGTTTTTAAGCCGTATCCAACATAGGTGGGATAATTAACATGCAGCAGGGCATGGTCTAGATGACCAGTTAGCTTTAAATTTGTTCTGGTAATTACTCTCCATACAGCAATGCAAATATTAGATTAACTTTTAGGAGAACATTTTATGGATCTTTGAGTAATTTAAGATTAAAATTAATTAAGTTGACTGAACTTTACCTAAAATTTTTATAAAACCTCTGGACCATTTTCTCTAGCGTCTGCCTGAAGTCAGAACTGCACAAGTCAGTGCCACCTGTATGTAATCTGAAATTCCCAAACAGTGCCTTTTGCTACTGAATTGCATCCAAACCAGGCTGGATGTTCACATAGACCCATGTGCCTTTCTGAAGACAGTAAATTAAGTTTGCGTTGTAGTATTTTCATGTTGTATATGTATCCAGACAAATACTTCTGAAAATCGTTCAAGGCCATTGAATTAATACCAGAATCAAACAGCCTTTAAATTAATAGTTGTAATTGGATGCATTGCAGACACTAATTAAATCTTTAAACAAAGCTGCATGCACCTGCCTGCTGGTATCTGTCACCCAGAGACCACTTTCCATATGCGTATGGCTGACTTGCTGACAGTACTGTCTCCGAGACCAAAATTCTCTATGAGACGTCCTTGCTTTTTCCAGACATACCCTGAATTTCTTATGGCATTTTCTTATTGAGAACTGCCTTTGCTCATGCAAACCAGCTTGCTAGACTATAAGATTTCTGGTCATACATCTTCAGTTTGTGAATGAGAAGAGAAGGTTGATACATCTTATAAATCCAGTCTGAGGACTAATATAATAATAGTAAAAGCAATCGTGATTGTGCACTCTCCAAGATCTTTACAATCATGATCTATAAAAGGGTCAGCTCTGTGACTCTGAAGATACATAACCATTTTCCAACTGGTCCAATTAATACAAAGGAGGAATGAATAGTTAATTTTACCCTTGCAGAGAGACCAAGTTCCCAAACTGCTGCCATGACACACTGTACAACTGCCATAGAGAGAAAGAGATCTGGAAACCCTATTTAGTAGGGCCCCTAATTCATGTAGTTCAACCATATGTTTACATTTCTAAGTAACCCTTCATTAGCTCTGTATTCACACAATTATTTCCATGGACATTAACTTTTGCATTTGTGGGAACTTAATTTGGGGAGTTAGAAGAAGTGGAGAACCTGAGCTCTGTCTCTGACTGGTGTTGACCCCCACATTCCAGCCCCTTCACAGTAGAAACATTAGTTGATAAGCTTTGCTTGAATTGACAATAGTTTTTCATAGCAAGTGATCCAGCTGTCCAAAGGTGCTTAATCTCAATTATATAAATTCATCTCCATCCTATGAAGTACACTTAGGGAGGCTAAAACTAGCTGCTGTTGCAGTGAGCTTTTTAAATGGTATTAAAATTGTAAACGTGTTTCCAGGGGCTGTTTCACAATTGATTTGCCCAAATATCAAATTTGATTTAAATATAGATAAATATAATCAATAATAAATATAGTCAAGATATAATAATAAATATAATATAATAATAAATAATAATATATAATAAATATAGTCAAGATAGAGACATGCATGGGAACTTCCAGGTGAAAGGATTTAGCCCAAATGACATTACATAGGGATGTTGCAAAAACTGGACTTCATAAAGAAGGTTGGTTGTAAATTAGTTCAGCATCGAAGACTTGTCTGTTTCTCCCCTGTATGCTAGAAACTGCTGCGCTTCTGAAAGAAAACAGGCCTGGTAAAGGTCACTCTGTATAGGAATATGTCAGTGCTACACCAGACTTGACACCAGGCCTTCAGAGCCTGAAAAATATCAGTGAAAAAAATGTTTAAACTAATTTTCCAGAAATGAAAACTTTTTTAAAATATGGTATCCTATCTCTTGAAAATAATAAAGGACGTGCTGGGTTGCCAAAATGTAACAAGCAGCTTTCAGAGGTACCAGCTGTCACCTTTATGCAGATTCAATGGGATTAAAAACTGCTGCAAAACCTCTTTGATCATAGATGTATTTGAAAAATTTACAGTCTTGTATCTCTAAGATGCTGTGTCCAGTTCATCTGAGTCTGACATCACATTCCACTTCTGCCACCATTCTGCCATTCCTGCGTGCATCCAGCATGCTGATCTGAAGCCCAAAAAACAAGTTCCGTATAAACCAGCTATTCTTCTGAAACCCTGGGAATACTATGGTATTTAAAGGATTTTTTTCTAACTGAGAGATATCACAGCTATTTAAAAAAAAAAAAAAGGAAATGAACTGCAGAGTGGAATTTTTCTTTCAAACTTTGCAAAGGTTATTTATTATATGTGAGGGTATGAGGGAAAGATTACTGTAATGAATGTCATGTGCCTTTGATTTACCTGCTTGGTTTTAGTCTTTTACTATTGAATTACACCAGAAAACGTCTGTTCAGGACAGCAAGCAGGAAATGAAGCAGCAACTAGTGATAAAAGAGGCTTTGGGGGAAAATATTTCAAGGGCCCTTCAGGAAACAGCGAGATGTTCTTGCTTAAGCAATGTTTGCCTGCCAGGTTCCAGTGAGGTTAACAGCCCTGGGTTGGTTTTTTTTTCGGTTTCTTGGTTGTTTTATTTCCCAGCCCCCTGCAGGTTGGAGCCCAGAGCTGTACTGTGTGTCCTACCTGTGCTAGGCTCACAGCTCGTGTGCAGCCAGACTGGACACATGAATGGTGGTAGGTGAATGTTAGAAAGCTTTGTGGTCCTAATCCTTTATTGGTTTGCAGAGTGATGATGATGGCCTTAGCTGTGATTTCACAAAGTGCTATTTTGAATCACTTGTAGTGAACATAACAAGCAAAGATGTAAAATTGAAATATTCCTGGGTGGGTTTTAGGTCAGGTTTGCCTGGAAATGAGTATGTGAAAATTAATTGCATGAGAAACCTACAGATTTGGCAGAGGAGTTGTGACAGTTGCTAATGTTTTGGTTGCTTTCAGTTCATGCTGCATCCGAAGTGCAGCAAGAATGGGCACCTTTCAAAAATGTTCTTAGTGGAAGGTTTTAAAGGGCTGCTCTGTCTATTAAATCAGACCTTTATCTACAGTGATCTGAGTCTAGAAACTCCTCACAGCACAAAGGTGACAGCAGCATATGTGAAAGCAGGATTTGGCCCTGTATTTTAAGAAACCACTGTTGCATCCCTTATTTGAAGTTAAGCTCCAAAATCTGCTGCTTTGCATGTGAGCAATCTCCATGAAGCACAAAGGACTTCAGAGGTGGTCCTCATAGTTGAGAGCCAGTTCTGCTCTTTGGGACATGCTTCTGGCAAGAATGTGACTTATCAGCACAGGCCACTGAAATCAAAGGAGCAAGAGTAGCACCCACCAGATAAGGATGTGTCCCACAGTGATGAATTTATGTGTCAGTGTCATATATGTTGCAATGATAGCTCTGATGCTGCAGCAGTTGATGGATCTCTCCCAAAGGTAAATTAAGTTTCTCTTTGCACTGCGAAAGTATATCTGAAGGAGAAAGGAGGAAGTCTGGGAGTGTTTCTTTGCTCGGCAACAAGTGAGGGGGGCAAATGCCAGTTATATTAGCAGTGTTGAAGTCTGTGAATCTGACACTTGATCGACGGCCTGTGTGAGCACTGCCTGGGTTTTCCCTTCTTTGGTCAAAGATGCAGTGACTTTTCTGTGGCTTTCGTTTAAATCGGAGCAACCCCTCTAAATAACAGACTGGGTGTTTGCATGCAGAGTAAGTGCTCTGAAGCAGATCAGAGGAGCTACAAAAGGGCAAAGTTGCTTATTTCAAAGAGAACTGGAACAGTAAAATTTTATTTAGTTGGAGCATCTGACTAGCAGATGGTAAGGAATAAATTGAAGAACGTGAAAACCATGTGAATGTGTCAGGGGAGCTAGTTACCAGCAGGTGAAGTGTGGGACTTCCGTAGCATAAACCATAATCTAATCTCTAAAATAGTAATGGTTGTGACGCTGCCACAAACATGACAGTAGTTATGATCTCTGCCAGCATGTGGCCACAGGAGCTGTCAGGACCTCACACAGCTCCAGCAACTCTCAAGTTCCCAGGGCTGGAAGGGCAGAAACAGGAAATAATTGGGACTTTTTCCTATTGATACTCTTGATATATATATTCCTTTCGGCAGAGTCAGGAAAATGGTAGAGAAGGCTTGAGAGAAAGGTGCCAACACATGCTTGCTGTGGCTTTTTCAACCAGTCAGCAAGCTAGAACTACACCAAGCTGCAGAAATGGCAGGGATACTGCAGAGATGTGATCATCCACAGCAGGCCTGGAGCATACAGTGGTATGCTATATGCTCTATAGTGGTACTGCCCTTTCAAAGAGGTTTTGAAAAGTAACTGGGAGCGTAGAGGATCATTGGGGTTTAGATGGGAGAAGAACGTGCTCAGTGTTTTTGTTGCTCAATAGTTCAATTGACCTATTTTGATTTAATTCAAATCTGATGGAACTGCAGCACTTTAAATGGACTTAAACTGGAGGAATTTATTATTTGGATTCCTGGAGACACTCTGTAGCATCTGGGCTTGGAACAGCAGTAGTAGTGACAAATTCTTGGCAAGTATATGTATATATTTCTGTTTTAATCTGATAAATGCACTTCTCATGTCTTATCAGCATCTCTTGTTTATCCCAAAGAAGGTGTAACGTAGGGAAAGTTGCTGATTTTAGGTCTTACTACTTTAATGGACTTCACAGGAATGAGAACAGGGAGAGTGGCTGTAATGTTTATTTTGTGAACAGAGCATTCATTAGTCTTGGGAACTGTGCTTTTAATTATTAGTCTCAAACCGTACTTTCAACACCGCTAAGAATTAGAGGAAAATTACATCTGCACAAAGCTGACAGCTCTGCTTGCAGAAAGAAGAGGTTGCATAACTGGGCCAAGACAACAAAAAGCTGTTGTTGAAATGAAATTCGTGTGTCTGTGGGGAATTAGGTTTTCCCATCAAAGATGTAAAGATACATCCCTCAGTTACAGATGTATGTATGGCAGAGAGCTTGTTTTCATGTACTGCAGCCTCCTCGTGAGTTTTGTGTGTCTCTCTTTTACAGACTGGGTGAATAACTTGCGATTAATTTTTTTTTTTTTTTTCTTCTGATCAGCCTGTGAACAGTCTGCGTAACTGTTCACCACACCTGTGTGCAGGAGGTCATCACTGTATGCTCCTGAAATCATACCATGAAGCGTTCAGGGAATGCTGGAGTTGCTAGAGCCATTCTGTCTTGGGACATCTTGGGAGTTAACTGTGGGATCTGGGTGACTTTCAATTTCTACTAGGATAAGTTAAGCTTAATTGGACTGTAATTGGTGACTTGACCATCTGTGTAATATCGTTGTGGTAAGAGTATTAGGCTCAAACATACTCAGCTCACAAGAGGTGGGATGCAGCTCTTCATATCATTAACCAAGTGTCACTTTATTTCCTAGGGTTTTTTTTTTTCATCTTCCCCCACAAATGTAACAATCATTCCAGTTTTCAAAAGCCTTTGCAGAGCAAGGGATACACTTGTGGTAACTTGAGCGGGGGCTTGGCATGTGCAGTCATGTGGTGTTCACAGTTGCACAATATTAAAAGATTTCTTCCTTCATCATCTTCTGGTCTTCATATGCCACCTGGTGTGACTGGCTGAGCCCATCAGCACCTGTGCTGACCACTCACACACATTTGGCAGACACCAGTGTGCAAGGAGAGAGTTAACAAGTCACTTTTGTGAGTGTATGTGGGAGATTTGGGGGTCTTTCTAGCTTTCCACAGAGAAAAAAATAATGCAAGTTTTTAGACATAAGAAATCTTCTGGAAAAATAAACGTCCAGTGTACTGTTACTGCAGAGTGCTCCTGCAAATGTGTAAGGCAATCCCTGGAAAGGAGGGAGCTAAAGTGACAACAGCTGGAAAATTGTAGATAATTGTAGTAGGAAAAGAAGTAAGAGGGACTAAAGCCAACTCCAGGGAAAAACTTTACTCTTGTGCTTTAAAGCATGCCTATTATAAGGTATATCCTTAGTTGCACTGATTTTCATGAGACATAATCAAGTCCTTGAAGCTTTTATAGAGCATTCATTCTTTGAAGTACTTTCCCGTATCAGGATTTAAAAAAAAAGACCAAAACCACTCATATTGCCGGATTTTTTTCCTTCTAGCATTACAGCATATTACTATCCCATCCATCCTTAGGCTTTTTACTTACATCTGTGATGTTTTGCAAGGATTTCACTGAAGTCAATTAAATTAATCTGGATTTATACCCACGCTGAGAGATTGCAGAACTGCTACGTCTTATTTTTAAGCATCGTCTCTTTTTCAAACAGAGGCCTGGCCTATAAAGGTGGGGGAGATTTTTCAGGAGGAGGGTGTAGGATCAGGTGACTGCTGAGGTCCTGTCCAGCCTGAACTTTTCAGTGGATCCATGTTTCTTCCTCAGTGGATGGACTTGCTGTTGGGGCATTGCTGCTTGCAAAAGTCAGAGTGCATTTCCCAAAGGAGCGAGCATTAGGGGAAGCATGTGCTGGCACAGCCAGCATCACTAGTCCAACAGCCATTCTCATCTTTTAGTCTTTTCTAGCTGAGCAATGGTAGCTTGTCTGTCTGGTGTTGACTCAATGATTGGTGCAAAATAAATTTAACTCCAGTGTCCTCCAGTAATGGTCCATTTCAAAGAAATGTCTTTGCTTACTACTGTGAACACTGAGCAAACAGTGCCTGGCTGGCCTATGAGCAAAAAGCTTTCTTTTGCATCTCATATGTAGAAGCCTTGTCTTTGTCTTAGTCATCTTTTGAGGAAATCATCAGAAGGACACCCAAAGCAGCTTTTCTCATTATCGTCCAAAAAGGTATTAGATGTGGGCCTACCGATATAGATAACGGGGTCTGCAGTTAAATATAGGGTAGTGGTATGTGTTTGAGACTAGAATTGCTGGCTGGGAGAAGACATGAATCAACTTTATAGTTCAGGTCGCTCAGGAGGTAGGATAAGAGCAGAGGACCCTTGAGGTGGTGTTAAGGAATGCATGTCTGATGTGGTATAGGAGAGGTGATACACAGGAGAGCTAAAAATATTTTCTTCCAGATAAACGTGGAACAGACATCTTGTTAATTATGCATCTTTTAGGCTTGGTTTGCAAATTGACTTAATAGTATATAATCGTGACTTATTTAAAGACAAAGTAGCGTTTGACTTTGAATTTTCAGTTGGATAAGTCATTTGTGGGTTTGGTGTGTATGGAGCTCATATTTGACACTTCATGGTTTTTAGGTCACTAATGTGAGAATGTTGGACAGCTTTTTTTTTTTTTTTCATAAGACAGTCTAAATCGTGGCATTAAGTAACATTACTTTCACGCTGGTGAGAATGTTTTCCTAGTTATTAAAAGTATATGTGGCACTTTTCCTCTTTCCTTCAGGTACAGCCAGTCTTTTGTTGCTGAGTTTGTGGATTTGTGCTTACAGGGTCTGTATTATCGATCACAGGTATTTCCCCATGTTGCTCAAGTTAATGTGTGTTTGTGGCACAAGTAACTGACCTCAACACTTTGTTAAAAGACAAAGGGGACAGGTGGGAGGTAGGATGTGCAAAAATAATATTTTGAAATGTGTCTTTTTTAAAAAACAAAAAATATTGGTTTTGAAAAGTTGAAACAAGTCTTAACTATCTGCTTCCACTGTGATCCGCATTCATTTACTTCTCTGTTTGCTTTAATGCAAAGTCTCTGGTGGTTATATTTATCAAACTTTTTTGTTAATCAAGCAGTCTCAAAAGACAAGGGCCTTTCAGACTGCCTGGGGAAACTTAGTATCCTGACATTTTTAGCTTTTACATGTTTCTAGTGCCATTTATTCTTAGAAGATAAATGATCATGAAAGATACATAGAACATCAGAATAGGATCATACTTTTTTTTTTTTTTAAAAAAAAAGCATTTAGAAATGGCACTTAACCCTGTGCATAACTCCTCATTGTTGAGGTGGATTTGTCTGTGATGCTCTTGTAGACTATATACACGCATACAGAAGTCAAACCATATTCTAGTCCAGAAAAGATCCCTTGTGGTTAGCATTTCCCTGGAAATAGCAGCTATAAGACTTGTAGGGTCATCTAGACTGTATCTAGCATTAGTTATGGTTCCTTTTACGTCTTTATAAACACAGAGTGACTTTTGAATTACTGGTATAGCTGTTGCCAGAACTTGGTTTACGTATTGTGAACACCCATGGTTTATTACTGCAAAATCCTACAATCTGCAGCAGTGACCTCATAGTACACAGGGTTCTGCAGATGGAAATGCTGTATCGAAATCATACTTTGTAAGCATGGATAGTAACCCGAGAAACATATCCCATTCCAAATTTCCTGTTTTTATTGTCCTCTTGTGACAAGTCAAAGCAATGGTATTGGGTCTCCTCATTTTTACCCAAAACACTATAAAGAGTGATATTAAAAGCCTAGTTGACTCTTCAGTGAATGCTACAGAGTGTGCAAATCCAACTTCTTTTTAGGCAGAACTTGGTAAATAAGTAAGCATAGGGGAAAACTGACTTTTCAGACCTACCCTTCACTACTCTGAATTGTTTGCAAGTGGCTAACCACAGCTATAATGCTTTATTGTTTGGAATTATTCACCAAAACCAGACCAAGAATCATCTAGAAGAGGCATGTCACTCAGAAGTTGTTCAGTCAAGAATTTCAACATTCCAGCTGGTTTCCCTGAGTACAGAGGTACTTGATAAGGTTTCCTACACGAATCACATAAATATAAGTCTTCAAAATTGCCTGTCTGGTGCCAGTACGTGTTACAACCATGCAAAATGCAATTTTTCTAAATCTGTGCCAGTATTCACTTAATGGCCTTGCATGCCTGACAATAAAGCTCCTCTCTCAAAATGCTTGTAAGAAGTGAAAGCAAAAAGGAGACGAGAGCTGCAATGTGGCCATTTAATAATAGAAATGAACTGGTTGAGCAGGCAAAGCACATTCTGGGTGCTTTTATGCTTTATTGTTTGCATGCTGCTACTGCTCCAATTCCACAAAGCTCCTGGGATTCTATATAGTTTATAGTATATGACTCATTGGTCTCTTGACACTAAGCTATTTGACACATAAACATTTTGATTTATTCTTCCCTGGAGAAATGCATGTACAGATAAAGGTTACAGAGGAAGGTAAGTGGCCCTCAAATTGTATTCCCTGTAAAAAGTGAGAGAAAGTCTCTTTTCCCTTAAAATGTTGAATAGGATAGCAATATTTCCGGTTACAGAAGTCTTGAGAGCATGCCACTCTGCAGTTTGTTTACATACCTCAGCAATGAAGGTAGTGAAGATACTTTTTACAAGCTATTACTTTCCGTATAAACAAAATGGTAGTGAAACAACCCATATTTTAAAGTGCTTTATTTATAGCATCTTATTTTAAAATGTGGTTTCTGCTTCTCTTCAGTTTGGTTTAGCAAGCAGGTAGAAAGATTGAGCAGGGGGATATGACCAAACTGCAATGTTTTTCTTTTTTTCCTTCCTTTTCCCATATATTATTGTGGTGTCAGTGGCTTTCTGATCCTTTGGCTACTACCTTTTAAGAAGGATTTGGTATCCGTTATTGGTTAGTCTCCACAGCAACGTTTTATGGGAAGTGCCCCAAATACATTCACAAATAAATACCTGTAACTTGGCAGCAAACTTTCCCCAAGCTTTACTTATATATTCTGTAGATTCAAAAATCAGAAAGGCAGAGAGAAAATGCTGAGGATAACATATAGAGGACTGTGCCCAGGTAAAGTCTCCTGAGACATGCTCTGAGGCAGAGAACATTGTTATCTCCCCACCGTCCTCAGAAAGCTGATGGCATTTCTGCTCTTCATTTC
This sequence comes from Limosa lapponica baueri, assembly GCA_002844005.1. Lineage (NCBI taxonomy): Eukaryota > Metazoa > Chordata > Aves > Charadriiformes > Scolopacidae > Limosa > Limosa lapponica. Next base: position 106,634 of record KZ507020.1, on the reverse strand, counting down.
ATTAGAGGAACACAAAAGGAACCACAGAGCTGGGCTGTGCGTGGGTTGTACAATGGCCATCCTTTTCCTTTAAAGAAATGCATTCAACTGTGCATGATTAATTTTTCCCTCTGTTGCATCACTTATAGCCACTGAGAACGTTTTCCCCAGAAACACAATACCTGCTTTCTTAACTGCAAAAATAGGTGAGTATTTAAACTTCATGGAGCCTGAGGAGCCCGCAGAACTTCAATAACCCAAAACCAGTTATTCAGTATGAAGTCTTTGCTTCCACTCTTTCTAATAAATGTGCACTTTTTATTATACATCAATAGCTCGTCTCAAAGAAATGGCAAGAAAGACGGTGCTATTCCATCTCTAGAAGAGCTCTGCTGATAGACAGCTAACAGTTTTTCCACTTACCTCCAGGTGTTTCAGAATTTCAAAATTTCTGTGGAAAAGCATATAATTGTTTAGGCCAGAGTTTGTTGAAATTTTGTCAAAATGAGATAATTTTACTAAGTATGAAGGGATGGCTGCAGTGCAGCCTAAATGAGTCAGTCAGGCCAACCTACTAACAACCCCAAGTGATTATAAATAGCCTTTTGATAAATTTAAGTGATACCATCTCTCATTTTTGTGTTGTCATTCTCAGTCTGACAACAAAGAAGATCCTGTATTTTGAATTCTAAAGCCATTGTTCTATAGTCATCAATTTTTTATGGGGAAATGGGCTAGAGGAGAAAGTGAAAATCTTACTGTTGATTTCTGCGGTTACAGTATTACATCCATACATAACGCTGAACATAAGGTCTGACCCTGTAGCCCTCAGAGTCAATAACAACATTTTTACGAATCTTGGAGGTGCATGATTCAATCTGTAATGCTCAATCTAAAAGCACAGCGTCTGGCCCTAAAAGCAAACCCTTCAGAGCAGAGTCACTGGTGTTGCAGAAAGAGCTGTACGCAAGTTGGCATCAGCACCTGATCCTGTTCCGGGTGCTGAGCAGTGGATGATTCCAACCATAGGTCTGTCTGGAAATGTAGTACCTGGTATGTGCCTCTGACTTTAAATCATACCACTATCTGAATTTTTAAACCAGAGTGTTATGTCTTATGCGAGCAGGAAGGGAGGGTTGTTTAACATCTAGCTTGCAGGGTTGCACTGGGGGAATTTTCAGGAACTTCAGTATGATCATCATCTCTGTTTTAACATTCATTGTGTAGTGTCTCAGGCGAGAAGTAGCTTCCAGGTCAGCAGAAGTATTTTTACAGAATGTACATAAACGGATTATTGGATTGCAGGAATTGGGAGAAAAGCATGAGGATATTTCCACGTGAATTCCTCAAAATTTTGGCCAGACCTGGCTGACATATTGTCTTCCCCAGTTGCTGAGATTTCCTTGGACACAAGAAACACAGGCACTCTGCCCTGGGTGACGGTGCCATTTGGTATGGTGCCTTGTTCACCTGGTGTTCTCTTTCAGAAGAAGCCCCTGCTCAGTGTCTCTTTGCCCCTTGAATTCTTGGATAGGAAGCATCACTGCCTCGAACTCCTGCAAAGATGGGAGCATCCCTCCTGATGTGGGAGTTGCAGGTTGCGATGCATGTTTGCCTCTGTGTTTTAATTCCCACTAAGGAACTCTTGTCCAGCAGTAGATCTAAAGAACAGGATGGTTTTAGAGGGCAGTGTCTTAGGGAGCTAATTTTCTAAGAGTCTTTAAAAAAAGATAAATTGTTCTGTTACATTCTTGCACATTTTGTGATCCTAGATTTTGCAAGGTTGTCAATAAAATAGCCATGTTTTGGAACGCGTCATAAGTATGAATTCTCTGAATTCTCTGGACATGGCCCATGTATTTGGGCCTTTGGACTCCTATTCCAAATCCTAGTATTTCACGCATTGCAGATTTTGGTCAGGCAAATCTTCTTGATGGGAGCAATGCCATGGGATATGTATGCCAAGATATGTATCTTACACTAGTAGAGGTTTGAAGTGTTTTCTAAAGTGAAAAAGAATTTATTTCACCCTCTTCAGATGCTTAGAGATTCAAAGAAGGTAAGCCAGAAAGGCACTGGGGCCAGAAGGTTTATAATCTGTACTTTGTTTTGTTCAATTGCTACATTTTGAGCAGGTCGAATCACTTCTTTGTGCCTCAGTTTCCCCTTTTAGCATGTTTCTGTTGTCTGTGAAAAGGAAACTCTGGGAAGTGTGAGTGCCTTTAGCCTGTCACTGTGGGATGTGAAATGCAGAGATGTGATGGTATAAAAGAAATAATAACCTACATGTGACATTGGCCCTTTCATTTTGTTAAATTTTCCATCCTCTGAGGAAAACCCTTCTTAGAGGTTGGGAAAGGGAGGCAGTAAAATGTGCGTAATTGTATTTGACTGTAGTGGATGTGCTCAGTATGGGCCTCTCGTGTCAGTCTGGAAAAGTTGAAAAGGAGCCCATGGTTACTTTAATATTAATTATCATTCTTCTGAAGTCATGTTGAAAAAAGAACAACTAGGCAAAAACAGGCAATAAAATTACTCGCAGACAAGGCAAAATATACCATATGTCAGCTACACCTTAAAGCCAACGGGGTGCTGCCTTTGTTTTTTCTTAATGTGGTATTTTTGCTGAGGTATTACAGCACACCTTGTGCTTCCCACGGCAAAGCCCCAGCATTTGGTGGGTGTCTGACACAACAGTACAATACTGTAATGCCTTTTTCATTTTAGCGTTTATTTCTTATTTTACAATTATATGCTCAGGCCCTTACAGAGCTTGCAACTGCAGGGTAAATATTTGAATTTTTATTTTTCATAGTTGATCACCTGATTTTAACATCTGCTGAGTATGGGAGATGCAGGAGCTTACAGGGAAAAAATGTATGGCTGTTCTCAGCAGGGCAACAGCTCGGCTCTCCTCAGATATTTTCTCCTGATGTGTTCGGTGCTGAACATACGGGCGCTTACTCCCTGGTGGCATCAAGCCCACGGCTACGAAGTACTTCGGTATGCTCCAAGTCATTTACACCATCTAGAAAATAGGCAGCAAAGCTTGCTGAGAGGCCCCTGAGAAATTCTCTTGGCAGAGAACGGATGTGACTCTAGCAGGCACAGGGCAGGTGGAATTTCCCTTGGGACATCCCTAGAAAAGAGGAGACTCAAAATAGGCCTGGTACACACTGTTTTAAATGTGACTGCGTGTGTGTGATGGCTGTAGGTAACACTGTCCTCAATGGTAATATACTTGACCAAGAACAAATTACATGAACTGATAGGGGAAAAAAGTGATTTTTGCTGTTGAGAGGGGAAGAGAATTCTGCCCCAAATCCCTAGGAATAGGGTGATTTGTCATTTTAAAAGCTCTATTTCTGTTCACTGTTTATATGACACCGTCCCAACCATTACGCAGGCGGTTAAATTAAATGCGTTATCTCAGGAGTTGCGTTGTCCAAGAAGTTATGTTGTAAAATGGTGCAGGAAACATTGCAGCTCAGCTTATAACGCAGTAATGTAGCTGCTCTAGTAATGACGGGGATTTTTTTTTCTTCTTTATCTTCTTTGCCCACATGGATAACAAACATAGAGAAAGCAAACTTTTGCTTCCTTATGCAAATAAACAACTTCTAGAAACAGCTGAAACACTTTAGCATTACTATGGATAAATACTTGTTAGTGGGTTTTGCTTTCTCTGTACATTATGTTGGAGTGGGGTTTCCCTGTTGGTTTGTGTTACAAAGAACTGATTGCACCACAGATAAGGAGCTAAAATTGTATTTTATAGTCTGGATCAGCAAATCTTTTCAAGTTCATTGATTAAACCTCGGCAAAAAGTTATTTTTGGATGGCAAGCTAAGCAGTTCCAACCTCTCCCTGACTTTGTGGAGAAAGCTTAAAGAAAACCAAAGCTTTTGCATGACCCATCACTTGATTTTTGTAACAGAAGGCAAATGAGGATGGTGTTTTGCCTCCCAGGTAAGGCTGTGATGATGGGCAGGGAGGACACTGATGAAACACATCTGTTTCAGTACCGGGTAACTGTTTCTGGAGCAACAGATGGATGTGTCTTGGTGTTACCTGCAGGAGTAACAGGCTCCCTTCACCTCACAGAGGGAGGCAGTGTTTCAGGCAGTGCTGAAGGGAGTTTCTTTGGTACTGGCAGCATGTACTGTCCTGGTGTCTCCTTTCCTTACCCTTCTCCCTTGTCCTCCCTCTCCTCTCCAGGGCAATTTCTCATGACTTGGCATGCATCTCAACAATGACAAGCCAGCAGCCTTTCACACAGGACTGCAGTTTCCAAGGAGGCTGGCAGATACTCGATGCCCTTTTCCTCCTTGCCCTTGCTACAGCTCTGGATGGAGGGAGCAGCTCCATATTCTTCCTAAACAGTCATTAAGACTGACCTTCCCATAACCAAATATCAGGCAGAGAAACAGGGAGGGAGGTCTGTGCAGGCACCTAAGTAGATCTCCCTTTTGCTCTCCCTCTTTTTGAAACCCCTGAGTAAAGAAATGGTGGAGGAAAAAGTAGTGATTTAATAAATTAGGCTCCATTAGACTTCGTGGACAGTGTGAGGTTGCTGTAGTAAGAGAGAAATTGGAGAGCTCTTGTAGAAAGGCATCTGTCTGAAATTCGCAGTTGTCAAAAGCTGGTCCCAGCTGCCACAAAAGTTAGATGCATTGTACCAAATTCAGCAAAAGTTGAGAATAATGTTTCGAGTAGGAGCCAGGAGAGAAAATATTTAAACTAAACATTAAACATCTCTGACACTGATTCTGTTTATAAGCTGGAGGCGCAGACAAGGAGAGGGACAAAAAAAGAGGGTGAAAGCAGTTCATAAAGACTTGAAATTCCGCTGTGGACTGAAGCTGCTCTATTGTTCATTCCTTGCTTTGAGTAGGGACTCTAGGCTAACACCTATCGCAGATCCTCTCCTTATGGCTGTCTCAGTACAACTAGGATTTATAGTTGCTCTTGAAGTATTTGTCTTCTGGCTTCAACTGAGAGAAAATATTCTTAGTGATTTAGGAGATCAACACAATTCTTTCAATTCACGTAGCAGAAAAAGAAAAACCATGAAACATCGCCTGCGATTAAATCAAACTGGTGACATTATGTTCTGCTCACAGACATTCTGCAATCAGAAAAAAGCTAACACCTTCAAATAGGTTCATTGCCATACAAGCAACTTGGGCTTTTTTTCACCATGAAGTAAATCAATGTGCTAAAAGTAAAGCTACACATCAAATCCTTAAAGTCCATATTATTAAAGAAAAACCTCAAAAAACCCCTAGAATGTGCCTCTCCTGTTCCCCCCCCCCAACTAAATCAAACCACAGAAGTAATGGTAAATGTACTCTTATTGGTGCCAGTAGAGGACTCCCACCTTTGATAATACTAGGTGGTGGTACAGATGGGTTTTTATCACGAGCATCCTCTAAGAATGATTATTTGTCCTCATTTGTCGCCTGATAGGAGTCTCCTTCCCTACGGATTGGTTCAGAAGCATGATGCACAGCTCCCCGCGATCCACTGGGGAACTTACTTTTCGTTGTATTAGTTCCAGGCCCATTATTTTCTGAAAAAAAGGTGGAGACATTTAATAAGATCAGTTGCCCATGAAGGTATTTTAAGATCATCTTTCTGTAGCTAATGAGCAAGTAGACAGGAATGTAAAGATGAAGCTAGTTATCCCAGTGCTGTTGAAAGCTACGTAAAAATGACTGAATGTCTAACACAAAAAGTAACTATATTGCATAGAATTAACAGAAGATACTCAAGAATTGTTATTAGTGTTCATAGGAAGATGACTTGGCTATTTATTTGCTTATTTGACTTTAATCAAATTTTACATGGCTGAAGCAGAATCACATCTGATGAAATAACACAACTTTAAGTCACCAATTTCTACTTAAGTTTCCTTAGCATCACTAGTGTATGGAACGAAGGCACAGCCTTTGTATAACACAGTATTTTTGATTAATGGGAACAAGCAAATTCACTATGTGGATGCTTTTGAGTTGAAAAGAAATGCAAAGCTTTCACCCAAAACGGCTATTTACATATGTTGTTCAATACAGTACCCCAAATCATGAGACAATTTTTTCCAATCTGTGGAACTAGTAGCTAACTTCCAGTCTTTACCTGTTGGAGAAGATGCCTTTCCAGATATTTGCTATGCTGTGTTGAACTTGGTAAATATTTCTATAGTTGGTATCACTAATTTTGGAGGTAAACATTATTATCTTTGGTATTACTAATTTTGGAGGCTTAGAGCCTTTTCAGTAATTCCTCATCATATCCATCATGTGAACTATGGAACTTGCTTGTGACTGAAATCATCCTAAGGATGATGTTTATACCAACTTGATCATGGATTTAGGTTACTTACCTACTTCAACACTGAGCTTCTGGGTAAAATGCTCTGTTTGCTGTGCCCACTGATTTTTTTTGAGATGCTTTTATTGCAGTGGATTAGCTGGTAAATCTTACTCAGCCCCTCTTCTTTGCATTAACAGTCCTGCCATCTACAAACCAGCTCAGGGGAGACTGATTTCTGAGATGAACTATCCTGCACTGATAAACATCTCTGATAAACCCCTGATATTTGCTGTAGGATCCTGAAGAAGAGACACGATGCTCCGTCAAGAGCCAGTCCCTCCTTGACCACTCAAGGGCTGTTTCCCAGAAGATGGAGCTCTTTCCCTGAGACTGATAGTGGAGAGTGGTAAGTCCCATACCATATAAAATTTGGGAATTCTTATGAATGTCAGTGAATTATTCTTCTTAGCTGAGAGAAGAGAAAATGAACTTGTTGATGATATATATTTTATTATAAAAGTCTTTTTTTTCCCCTCTGTAAATGAAGCTTCTTAACTATAATAATAGTACGCAAAAGTAAATTCAGTTATTAAAGAGTCCAGATGCCAAACTTTTTTTTTTTTCCTTTGAAGCAACATATGACTCCTTGGCAGACTTGGATATACAAAGCTTTGCAATTTTCTTGAGTTTATCACTTGAATAGAAAGATGGTGATTTGTCTTATTGATGGCAGTCACTCCCTTTTTGCTTTAAGCAAATCAATTAACTCCTCTCTGGGGTAGAGAGGGGTATTTATTTCTGCTGTGCTTTGGTTTCCGTCTGTGAATGATAAGACAGAGGGATTTTAAATTTCCACATTGAAAACCAAGTTAAAAAGTAATGAGCACGGAAGGCTAAAAGAAAAATATGGATTTTTATTCTTGCTAAAGCAAGGATGGTTTGTGAGAACCCACACCTTATGCAGAAGATGTCCCTTCTGTTGGGACTGGAGCAGCAGAGCCCTTCTGGTATTGGGTGCTGAAGGAAATAATAAGTACATGAGAATTTGAATACATTTATAATGTTTATCTGTATTTAATGTCTGATCTTCTTCCCTTAAAAGCAGGGGTAACCCTCTCCCTCCTTCCCTTCCCGGCTCACCCCCAAATCTGGGGTAAGGCTGTTGGTTTCTCTTAAGCCTGGACACATTGAGGAGCCCTTACAGAAACTGGACAGAACTATTGTTGTTGATGACACCAAACAATTGTCAGGTGTCTCTGCTTCCACTCTTTTGGATGTTATGAACATTTTACTTCTCATTTTATTGCTGTAGATCAGATATTTGTTTTTTACAGCTCGCATGTGTGTTATCTTAACTGCAAAAAAGATTATGAAGAAGGGGAGTTTTATAAGCACTGATGTGGTTGTCATGACTACCTAAGCCACTTTGTTGGTGCCATATGAGTCTTTCACTTTATCTGTCTAGCTTTTACACAAACAACTTTTTCTTTTTTTTTTTTACATGAGTACTGAAGAAATAGGGCTCAAGAAACATCTGTAAGCCTAAATATGTATGTGTGTGTAGCATCCAGGGGAAGCAGGCTGCTCTGACTTACCGTGAAGTACAGGTATCCCTCATGAAGCTGTTAGCATTATAACGTTTGAAATTTTAATTTTTTTTTGTTCCTGCCCATTTTTCCTTTGCACTAATTGTGATATTTGCAAAGCCTCCCTGTCTCTTCAGCATCTGATTTTCTCTCTGGATGCAAAGCAGGTGGATCTGCCTTTCTCTTTGCCCAGCTAGAAAAAAGGAGGTGAAGGGACCAGAGGGGTCTTTGTGACAGGATGCTGTAAAGTTTCCATGCACATCATTAAAATTGAAGCAAAATTGTGAGCCAGTATCAATCCATACGTAAGTCATTTTCACTAAAGTCTGCTAGAACCAGACTCCCCTAAATAATAATTTCATGTCTCTGCACCTCTGTGAGTTCTCAAGTGTTTGACTTATCCTTCTGGGCCACCCTGACAGTCCATTAACTTGACCAGAAGAGAGTTCTGGCTGCATTGGTCCTTCATGTGCAACTTGGGCAAGGGCTCTGAGTGTGTGTAACAGGGGTTTTTGTGATTCCTGTGGTCTAGAGGAGTGTGCCCAAAACAGCTTTCAGCTGCTGCTGTTTCCTTGCGAGGTGACTGACAGGCTTTACTTTGGGTGTTTCTCTCCCCCTTGGTCACTTGGTCATTGGAAGTGGGAGAGTTCGCAAGTTCTGGAGGAACAAAATACCCCACGTCCAGAGGAAACCAATACTCCAATTCTGGCAGTTTATAAGACTCTTCCCATGGGGTTGTAAGGATGAGAGAGCTGGGACATGTGAATGCTCTGCGTGAAGCACTCAGAAAAGTGCAGTTGAGCCTCCAAAGCTATTTTTGGCGTTTGTTTGGGTTTTTTTCTTTCTTTTTTTTTTTTTTTAAGGGAAGAGTTTGCTAAGTGACAGACTCATGGATAATTTGCAAGGGAACAAACAGAAGTAGGAGTAGTGTGAGTCTAAATGTTAGCATCTTCCTGATGCTTTATTTCAGGCAAGATGATGAACATAAACCTGATAGGTAATCAAAATGAGAACAAGGAAAAGTACTAAGTGTGTTTGAGAAAAAGAAGAGATGTAACATGCTCTGGGCACAGGGTCTCCAAAACAACAAGGGTCAGTTTAAGATAAAGTTTTGTTGCTAAGAGACTGTAACCATGAAATATAGAAATGCTGATTAGTTGACATACTTGAGAGATGATGAAAAAAGACATCTCAGTGTCTGTGTTATGTCGAAAACAAAAACCAACAGTTATTTTGTAAAAACTAAATACCACAATACAAACCCAAACTGCAGTAAATCCAACCCAAGTGCAAATGGTCGCAGGCTGTGATTTAAAGTTTGATTACAAGAACATAGCTGTAGTTAATCACTTAGATGACCCAGCAGTTAAATCATTTGAGGAGGAGGAGGAAGAGGAATGTAATAAAAGAGAGGTTAAATGTATGCAGTTGTATTGTTCTTTTAGTACTAAATCAACTCAAACCTGTAGGAGGGTGGGGAGCTCAGGTGACAGGAGTTTAAGTAACCAGTATGTCCACAGCTTTGTGCTTTCCTAAGGACCCAGAAACTTCTGAAGAGAATCATTACAGTATAAAAAGCATTTTAAGTTCCAAGTGGACATCAAAGAGAGAAGTTTAGTAAAAAAATCTGAAATCTCAGATTTTAGATTTCAGAAATATCTGAGAGAAATCAAATTAAAGGAAATAAGGATAGAATTTCAGAAGATACAGGTCTAGTCATAATATTCTTTTAATGGTATCAGGAAAATAATAACTTGCAAAAAGGAAGCCTTCTGTTAAAAGTATTTTCTTTCACGTTCCTCTGGAAAGGCTGCCGTGGTCAGAGAAAAATAAAATATGATTGTTCACCACGATGAGGTGGGTTTGCATTCCTCATTGTCATTTTGTTCCTAACAAAGCTGGCAAATACCTGTATAAAAGAAAACATCTGCAAAATGCTTCTGTAGCCGGTGGGGATACGAAGAAGATTCCAAGTAAAACTGTTCACAAATGGTTTCAAGTAAAACAATTTTCATATGTTCATCTGCTTTTAAGTCAGGTGTGGTGAGCATCTGGAGTTGTGAAAGCTCTTGCAACTCCTAAAAAATTGTAGACTCTTCAATAATAATATTATAATAAAATCAATAATTTATGCTAAGCATGCTTAAAAACTGCAATATGTAATTTAATTATTTTGCCAGTGGGGAAATGGTGAAGAAATGAGTTGTGCTAGCTTAACTTAATTTTTGTTTCTTCGCACAAGGTTTATAATTACTTTAAAGCAAGCAAGTTATTTGTTTTCATTAGCAGTAATTGACCAGTAAACATGATAGTAACGTATTTTCTCTTGGAAAACTCTACTAGTGAGTCTCTGTAGTTAAGAGCTCTGAGCAAAAATACCACATGGAGCAGATCTCAAATGTATCATCCCTGAGACTAGCTATCCTTAACATAATGCATCCATTACTAATTATAAACCTGCAGGTCCATGTAGGTCAATGTCTTAATGCTGTAGGTTGCAGAGATCCAAGCGTTAGCTCAGAAATGTGCTCCCCAGGCCATGCTTAGACATCTTTGTAACACCCCAGCAACCGGAGAAGGTTTATTTAAGTCATGCTCTAAATTTGAATTAAAAAAAAGTAGCATAGATCATCCTGCCTGCAAATATCTTTCACCTGTGCCTCGAGTCAGCAAGTGCCTAGAGGAAATATTTCTCCTGATAATACCGTGAGTACAGGTACTGAATGCTTAGAGACACAAATATGTCCAGCTGCCATAATCAGCTGCCATAGTG